>NIUQ01002108.1:0-24555 GCA_002796945.1 Plectus sambesii
TTGAAATAATAATCGCCCACCCTCCAATAATCGCCCACCCTCTAATAATCGCCCCCCTCAGACCCCTTATGAAATAATAATCGCCCAGGGCGATTATTAGAGGATTTACGGTATTTTGATGTCACAGACGCCAATAAGCCGATTAATCGAGCGGAAATTAATGCCAAAATGTGCTAAGCTATCAAAACTAACGTTCCATATAAGTTAACTCGTTCAACTCTCGAAAAGAAAAAAACGCCAAACGAAATCGTGAAGAGTGCGATTTTCGAAGCGAAATTCCCTGCGAATGAGCGTGATACGAAAAAAACGGATGAGCCCATTCGAATCACCGACCCAAATTTCCCCCCGAGTCGATCATTTTTAGCGCCTACAGACTGCTGCTTCCATGCGAAACATGGTGCTACTTGTGCGCTCGCCTCAGATCTGCTCGGATCAAAAGACCCTATAGCGCGCCCTTCGGGCGCGCAACAAAAACCGAGCGAGATATTTCTTTAACTGCTAGTGATAAGTTTCTTTTGTTTATCTTGGTAATGCAGAGTGAAGGTAGGATTAAACTTCCCGCTACTCTACTCCGTATAGAGTAAGCAGTGATATAGCAAAAGGCTACAAGCAAAAAGTGTATATCACTTTTTGCGATGCTGTCACTCTTTCAGATGCGTGAAATCAATCATGACAATGTGAACAGATTTATTGGACTTTGCGTGGATGGGCCGAAATATATGTCAATCTGGAAGCTTTGTCAACGGGGTAGCCTGCGAGATGTTATCGTCAGAGGAACGCTAAACATGGACTGGTTTTTCAAATATTCAATAATTAAAGATATTGCAGCGGTGAGTTAATCTGCATTAAATTAAAATTATTCACAGAATGTATTAGAACTAAGTTTATAGTTAAGGCTATCAATAAACTGCCGCACAAGTGGTAAAATAATGTATGATTTATTTCAGATATTTAATGACGTACTGAGGTGTTTGGGTGGATTTATAACTCGTAGCTGGAAGTCACAATCCTATAAATATAGTCGTTTCAGGGCCTCGAATTTATGCATTCGACCTTTCTACATTTTCACGGAAATCTGACGTCACGCACTTGTCTGATTGACGATCGGTGGCAGATTAAGCTTAGCGATTTCGGCCTGAAGACTATTCGTGCATCCGAAAGCAAATCAGCTGAAAGTAAGTGAAGTTGAGAAATGGAAAATTTTATGTGCGTACACTACTGTTGATTAGCTCAAAATTAAGCGGTGATCACATTGCAGCCACAAATGCGTCTGCGGCTTGCGACTGCAATGTGACCGCCATTTTAAGCAATCATTGATGCAAAAATGCGGCTGCTTGAAAAAGTTCTTGACGCTTAATTATTCTTTACTGAAAGTACTGAATTATTTAAATTATCTAAAACCAACTGCATTACAAGCTTTTTATGTTTTGAAAATGTTGACGAAGTAACTAGACTATGATTTTAGTTGATGATAAATGTGATGTAATCTGTTTAAAGATAATCAATTATTTTTACAAATTGCATTGACCTAAGATGAGCGTATAGAGCGATGAGAATTTCCTATGCATGCAGTACTCATATTTTTTTAGTATCCCATCTTGTTCAAAGATTTCAGTTTTGGGACTGTCACACTGATTTTAAAAATCTTTAATGTGCATATATTGTATATCTGCTTACGATCTAAAGAAATTTTGGCGAGCACCATATATTTCGGTTGTCAGACCCTCAACGAAGAACTTACATTAGGAAAGCTCAATCACTGAGGCCAAAATACATTTCTAAGACACAGCACTGACGTCAGCTGCTACATGAAAGTAAATTGACGTCATAAACATAGCGTAGTAGCTGTTCCGCTCTCAATGCTGTAGCAATTTGCCAAACTTAACAGAATTGTTGTGGACCGCTCCGGAGCACTTGCGCGACGATGACAAGCTAGGAAGCCCGCAAGGCGACATTTACAGCTTTGCCATCGTCTGTTCGGAGATCGTCACGCGCCAGAGACCCTACCATTTCACTAATAACGTCGAAAGCGCTCAAGGTAGCAGAGATATTGCGAAGACTTTGGCATGTAATTGTTATCGGGGGCGTGTTGGGTAAAACTGCTGGAGTTGATCTCAGTGAATGTACAAATTCTGGCTGTTTTAAAACGGAACTGTGTGAGCTAGATGCTGCATAAATTATTCTTACAGTACTCCCTAAAGGTGGCAATCAATCGACGCCAGGTGGGGAGAAGGATGCGCACTTTTTGCCTCTGATAATATCATCGATGTATAGAACAGCGTTCGATGCATGAAATTAGCTGGTCTAAAGCCGTAAGAGACACTTTGCCTTATATCAATGCTCTCCACTATGCTACTGCACGCCATAGAACTAGCATTCAAGGTCGTTGTTTCGAGTTCCACAGCAGCTCTCTTATTTGTTCTACGGTTCTTTGAAACGGTGATGCGGCATTCTGTGATACACCATCTAATTATCTTTATTAGTGACTATTGATAGCGGTGGTACCCTCAAAATTTTGTCATTTTTAATCATGGCCATATCAGTTGAAACTGATCGCAGAAGATACCTCAGCCAAAAAATGATGAAGCCTAAAGTTTAATCATGAAGTATTTGACCCTGTCTGTGGTTATAAACGCTTTCAGTCTGTACATCTCTTTTGAAAAATTTAAAATATAAGATCAAGCTATATATACAAATTACAGAAATAATCTATCACGTGAAAAAGGGCGAAAGTCAGCCGTTTCGTCCGATCTTTCATCTCCCCGAAGGAAGCGACGTCAATCCGGCTATGGTATGTAAACAGATCTGAGGTGTTAAAAATTTCTTCAACTTCAATGCTGATAGCTAGTAGCCTTGGGAATATGACATTAATCTTATGCATATAATGATTATTCCAAATTGTTTAAGTTACGGGCGATATTAGCATCAATGGTTCACAGCTGCGCTTCTTTTTTTGGGTAGAGGTACAGGCACAACATAGTTTCCGTTAATTTCATAAATTTTTAACTACCCTAGCTAATAAGGAAATTTGCTTTTTCATAGCTTATTTCGTAAAAGAAATATTTTGACTTAAAAGTTTCAGCGTAGCCGTTTCTCATAAGATTATTTTTTGAGGTCAATCGTGATACAAAGTTCTGTATAATTTAAAAAAATTGTCGCAAGATATGTCTTTAATATGCAGAAACTATCTTCGACTGTCGTGATCTGCGTTTATTATGCAATTAAATGTCAAAACCTAACCTTTCCTTCAAGGTCACTACTGAAATATTCACCAAACCGAAAAAATGAAATTTTAAAAAATTATGAGAATAAATGTTCATTATTAAAGGTACATTTTAAGAAAATGGACCATGGGCTCCTAGAGTATACAACTTGCAGATTCATTTGATCAAGGACTGCTGGGATGAGGAACCAGATGGCAGACCAAATATACGTGGTGTGCGTACGCTGCTGAAAGGAATGATGAAAGGAAGGTAATGCTGAAAGTGCCTTAAATTGTGTATCCATCTAAGCGAAAAATAAGCAGTGCAAATTATTACGTTATATTTACGAATAATGCCTAAAGACCGCCTTTTCTGTTGATCTTACCGGGTTTGCATTTATTTATTTTATCTATATCACCGTTTCTGCTTTAATAACTGTAATTCAACTAAAAAAGATTTTGTTAGAGAGAAAAACGTTGAAAGTGCCCTCTTTGAATTGGAGATTGAAGTAAAATAAATATACCGTATTTCTTCTAGTAATCACCCTGGGCGATTATTTTTCAACCCCGGCTTGAGGGGGGCGATTATTATTTCAACCCATGTTTGAATGAAGCCGCTCATTGGAGAGAGGGCATCTATTTCTCACAATCGTCACTTCAATTTATAATTTCAGTCATAAATAAAAAGATATCGCAATATTATTAGAAGAAAGTGAACGGGAGTTCAGTTTTGACCTTCACTGCACAGACGTTCACTGTTTTATTGACTCTGAACGGGGGGCGACTATTGGGGGGTGGGCGATTATATTTTCAACCTAGACCATAGGGGGGAGATTATTGGAAGGGGCGATTATTGGAGGGTGGCCGATTATTAGAAGAAATACGGTACGTGTAAACGCGGTAGTCTTGGTACATGATTTAACTAATTGTGCTCCCTAAATTAATTTGTTTTATCGTCGTACAATAAGAATAAGATGGTGCAGAGGTTGAGAGAGTGGGAGAAATTTCGCCACTATACCTTACATCCGTAAATACAATATCTGAACCCAATCGAGTATATTGAAAGTAACTACGTAACTATCAAATGCAATGTGATGGCTGTAACTGACTACGTTAAGAAATTCAAATTTGATGGATCATGTTATGAACATGATGGAACGCTACGCTGGAACACTTGAACAGGAAGTTGACGAAAGAACTAAAGAGCTGCTGGAGGAGAAAAAGAAGAGCGATGTCTTACTATATCGCATGCTGCCTCGGTGAGTCTCTCTATTGATACATTCTTTCCTTTTTTATACTTCTATATGAAAAATTTACGAATTTAGTACACTGGTCCTGTCGCCACATTTCAGCTGACTCAGAGAGGGTTATTGATGAGGCGGAGATGGATTCAAGGAAGGGGGCGCAAGTTTGTGTAACATGAAGATCTCACTAAAACAAAGAAAGCGCAAACAAGAATCACAATTTCGCGTAGGGGTGTAGATGCGTTCGGTATTCCAGCACCGATTAATTAAAATTTCTTGATACCGAATGCTAACATGAAATACAAAATCGGCGTACCAACACGCCTTGATTCACTGAGAACATGAAAAATGAACCGTCACAATTGGAGATATTTAAACGCTCAAACATTTTTGATGAAAATTGACAATCATTTACGAAAAGGTATCATCATTATCAAAGTATGGATACTGTTTATGGTTTCCAAAGACCTATGTCTAGCAATGTGTCCTTCCAATCGTTCACACCTATCACTCCTCGCTGAACACAACTCCCGAAATATTTTAGAAAATATTGAAAAATGATAGAGAATAAAGGACTCAAAGCCGTATGATGTTCAAATCCGGAACATGCCGCTCGCATGATTAATTATTAAAGAAGCTTCTTTTTTTCAGTCAAGTTGCCGACAAGCTCAAGGCTGGGCAATCGCTGGAACCGGAATCTTTCGATAATGTGACGATCTTTTTCTCAGATGTCGTCTCGTTCACCAATCTTGCCAGTCGATGCACGCCGCTAGAGGTGAATTATTTCAAATACCGCTCCCCTCAGGTGTTGAGAATAGTTCGTGAATTTTTAAGCTTATTGAAACTTTTCATACACTATCTACAAGCCAATTATCAACTCTTTAGCTTTGTATCGCAAAGTCTTGTCTTTCTGGAGTATGTTCACGGCTTTATAATATGTAGAGAAAGTAACCTCCTCCTAAGCCTTACTATTGTGCCTAGTAACTTAGTCTGTATGTTATTGAGAGTGCTCTGATTTCCATTCCCAACATTGACGATATTTGAACTACGCATACCAATGTTTCTCATTTTCGGTCAGCAAAATAGCTTATCTTCGTTTTAGGTCGTGAATTTGCTGAATGAGCTGTACACCAATTTCGATGGAATCATCGACAGTTTTGATGTCTACAAGGTATGGTATATTCATTGTTCAATAAAAATTTTGGCTAATCGTAAAAGTGCTCTATTTAAGAGCCTGCGTTAGGTTCGCGTCGCAACAGTTAAGCGAGCAAAATGTTAGGGTTACTTGCAGGCGTTTCGAAGGGAAGCATTGAATTTATCAGAAAATGCATAAATATTAATATGATAATATTTCAGTTGCAATAAACTGGTTGGCGCTGATTATTTAAAGTAAAGTTCAAACTGCCGTTTCTATAGCATCGCGGTAGGATCACTGCGAAACGGCGTAATTCAGCCATTTCTTTATATTCTGGTCTGCCAATAAATTAGTTGCCTGTTGTGACGTATACTTAATGTCGCTGCGCGCGCGTATTTTTTAGGCAAATCTTATTCTTCTATTTTGCAGGTTGAAACAATCGGCGATGGCTATTTGTGCGTTAGCGGTCTGCCGCATCGAAACGGAAACATGCACGCGCGGGAAATTGCCGATATGTCACTCGCCTTCATGCGAAGTCTTCGCACCTTTCGCGTTCCTCATCTGCCCAGCGAAAAGATCAATCTCCGTATCGGTATTCATACTGGTACGAAATTTTTCATTGTCGATTAAATCTGAAATAGTACGATTAAAAGTTATGGCATATTACCACAACGCTACGTGTACCGTTTCGTATTGTTTCAGGTCAAGAGTGGATAAAATTCAATGCTTGTATTATTTGAAGGAGAGAACTTGTGTTGAATCCTCAGCGTTTCTATCGTAGTTATTAGTCCGTTTTTCGTTTAGGACCGTGCGTTGCCGGAGTCGTTGGAATGTCAATGCCAAGATACTGCTTGTTTGGTGACACTGTCAATACCGCATCTCGAATGGAAAGTCATGGAAAGCGTACGTTTTGACTCAACTGTCCTAATATTGATTAAGAAATCTCATTTTTGTAACATAAAAATCGGTCTACAGGCAAAACTCTGTTTCAAATGCCGTTTTTTATCAGGTGATTAAATGTGTCAATCTACTTTAAAAACTGGATTTCATCCTTCATTTGCGTTAACTATTATAGATAATGTATATCACTGCAGTGAAATCATTTAAATAATCAGTCATAAAATGAAGAGTTGCACATTTTTCAGCGGGACATATTCACATAACTGCGGAGACAAAGGAATATCTCACGAAGATAATTGGTGGATATGAAACTGCTTCACGCGGTGAAGTCATCATAAAGGTAACACTGCACTCTCTAAAATCCTTGACAAGAAAGCTTCGAAGGGAAGTTGAAACATTTCTCCTTTGTATCTGTTTTCTTGCCGGAGATGAGTAATACATTTTTTGTAGGGAAGTTGGCACAAGGTCGTTCTATGTGGGGGCTCGCCGCCTTTCCTAAGAAACCAAAAAATCTCATTAAATCTCGTATAAATATCAAAAACTTCTGCTCCTACATAATCGTACAATTTGCACTGCTCCGATGCATTTTGCTAGTTTGCTAAATTCCATCGGTAGTCAGAATTGAGGTTTTCTAGTCAGAGAGGGAATAACCACAACTTCCTTTGATCGGAATCTACTCTTACTCTTGTTGAAAATCACAACATTGGTGATAGTTAAATTTATTACGCTCCTATTATTACAGGGAAAAGGAGTGCTTGAAACATTTTGGCTAGTGGGGCTGAAAAGCAAAGATTCAGAAGTGTCGACACAAGCTATCTCGACAACTCCACTCGCAGAAATGGATACAAAGTACAGGAAATCGGCAAAGAAAGACAAGAAACTGCCCAATATTCCAACCCCTGATTTGATCTGATTTAACATTGATTTAACTGTCCTATTTTATGACATTCCATTTCAAGTGGTATTTTATGGAACAGGTGAAAAATACAGTAATTCTCGGCTTTCTATCGCTAAAAGAAAATCATGTTGAGTGCATTCTCCCTTCAGTTGGGCTATTTCTAATTCTAGAAAATAACAGTTTCCGTTTTTATGGACGTTTTAAGTTATTACAAGCAAAGCCATCACTGCCAATATCATCTGAGTGAAATTGACACCTTTCGAATATCAATGTACTCGAACACGCGCAAAAATAGTTGTAACGGCGGGAAAGAGCTGCAGCTCAGTTCAGACGCGTTTTTAATTCGTAAAATATTCATATTTTTCTGTTCAAAATAACGCGCTCGCAGTTATATGAAGCAAACAGTTTATCATATTTGTTACGCTACATGGCTTGAGCGGTACACATTTAGCTCATTGTTGCATAGTAAGCACACTTGTAAGAGAAGGCTGCGTATTACATGAATTGACAAGTTGCAGTTGTTCCAGTCGTTTCTCCAGCTGCTTCACTAAGCTGTGATCTGTACCATGACTTCTTGTATGAACAATTAGTGTCTGAAATTCTTCACAATGAACAATTAATTACCCACTACAATTATTATAATATTACTGCGAAATGAGTTTGCGCATATCTGCATTTTATTAAATTAAGAAGATTCAAAAATTCAGGTCGTATAAAAAACTGATGTACTTTCAATGCCATGCACTGACTATTAATAGCAATTAGTTTGTTTACAGATGATTAAAAAAAGGGTGATTATGAGAAGCTACTAGGTAAGAAATATAATAATTATGTTACAGTTCAACCCAACTTACTTTCATTGTCATATCAATGAGTTCTGGTAGTGGCTGAGCTTGTGTCATCTCCCATGTCAGCATCCACTGGTCCGCGATGATCACTTCTCCTTTCTCCGCGAACCTACTGAAGTAAACTAATAAGTTGCCTTTCAACTAGGGCCCGCTTGGAATAGATTTGCTCTCATGAAATTTCCTAAAATAAGGCCCACGGAGATCGCTTCAGTCATTATGAATGTTTATGCTTGGAAAGGATGTTATAAACGGGAATGCACTGCATTCTTGGTTCGACTAACGCAGTAATTATGCAAAACAGTGATGAATGGGGATGAGTCGGTTACTAAGCTGCCTGCGTATCATAAGCATGAACAAATACCGTAAATCCTCTAATAATCGCCCTGGGCGATTATTATTTCATAAGGGGTCTGAGCGAACATTTTTTTCTTTCAATCGTCATTTTATTTTATAAAAGCGCTCATAAATACAAAGATTATGCGTTCTCAGTACTAGAATTTGAATAGGAATTCAGTGTTGGCCTGCACTGCACAAGTCTTTAATGTTTTAATCACTCTGAGGGGGGCGATTATTAGAGGGTGGGCGATTATTAGAGGGTGGGCGATTATTAGAGGGTGGGCGATTATTAGAGGATTTACGGTANTTTCTCGCGCGTAAAGAAGCTGTACATATTGATATCGGATAAATGTGCTTCAATTTCGCTAAGCTTCGACATGAACCAGTCGTCGTTTTCTGTTGAATCCCAAGTGCCAGCTGTAAATCAATTGTTAGTGAGTGCAATTTAAAGCTCTAAATTTGTCGATATTTAACCACAAAAGTATAGTTCAACGAAGGTAAATTTAGTCAAGACACAAATACTAGTAACGGCTCACTCCCGCCGGCGTTGGCAGTCGCTGATGTATTTAGAATTATTTTAATGCGATAAAGACGAAAGACCGAAATAGAAAACTGAAAGTGCAGCTTTTGAGCAGGCGCTCTGAATCGCTATCAATTCAGTCATTTAATCACAGTTTCTGAATACATCATATATTTTAGTAAAAATAAATTAAAAATACATCAGTTCTATAACTTTTTATGTCATAATTAAGAATTTTAGTTATTCTGCTAGAAGAAATGACTGCAATAACACTTACAGAGCATATTAACTTGTATGTTTCGATCGTCAAACTGTTTCATTATTAAACATGCTGTTGTCGCATCGAATCGGTGTTGGCAATTCAAATCTTGGCATACAGCCATAAAAGAACTACTCTGTTCCATGATTGCTTCCTGACGACATTTAGCACAACGTACGGATCGAAGCAGCAGATCCTGAAAAGTATGCTCTAGGTCTCGTAAGTAAAATTTCACACTTGACTGAAGGTGAAAGAGATTCAAAATTTAAATATCATGAATAAATTTAAGACTTTTGTAATTCCACTCTTCTGTTCGATCGACATCTGAGTGTAGTAAGGAAAGGATGTGAACACCTCCGATTTCCTATCTGATATACGAGAAGGGGGACACTATTTTTTGTTTAAGTTTCATATCGCTGTTCTCTTAACAATATTTTGTTGTACGATATCACTAAACATTCATTTCCGTGCGACATTCACAATTGCGCTCTAACAGCGCGCACCCTAGATATTGCTACTGATGTCTGATCACTCTGCGCTCTTGAAAGGCAATAAATAGTAAGTAACATTGTCTATATTTCAAGCAACAAATGGGATCCATTAGTATTTACCCATTTAGGATCTAAGCATCTCTTGCATTTGCAATTGAAGTAGAAGTGCGACAAGAGAAATGCCTGGCGATCGGCTGAGAAAGCAAGGGGATGAATGTAGCTGACTTTGACGTTTTTGTTCAGGACAAAATTTGCCTGATTCGTGCGCAGGATAGCTTTGGGACCGTCAAAGACAATCCATACATCAGGATCACATGAATGATCAAGCGATGATAAACTAAATGAAAAATCGCGGTCTGCATTTTATGTCGCATGTCTTTCGGAGTTTCAGATTTCGCCAGTAAAACGCTAATATCTGTATATTAAAGAGGTAATTCATTGACGACGGTCAGAATACAGTCTGCAAAGCAGTCTATTACCGAAACGTCACGGAGTGAGCGACAGGTAAATGCTCAAAATTCATTTCCGTCAGGGATAATCGCAGCAGGATAGAGAACTTTGGTAATTCCGAGACTCTCAAAAAACCAATCTTTGAAAGGAAAGAAAATTCTGAAGAGGGTGCTTGAACTTTTGTTCTCTCTTAGGCATCGCCCTGGTTTTTTTCTCCTCTCTTAAGATGTCAAAATATCTTATCGCAGGTATCTATGTACACAAGTTACACATTTAAACCCTACCAACTTTAGGATATTAAAGAAGCAAGCATCCCTTTTGCTGGTGTAATGAATCTCTTAAAGTTACCCGTAACAGGATACATTAAAGCATTTAAAAGATTATTTAATGCAAAACATCAATCTTTAATGCAAATTGGCAAATGCATAAAATGTATTAAAACTGTGCACGATATTTTGACTAACCTGAGATAAATGGCGAGTGCAATTTTAGGCGAGTGGAACGTTCCAATGTCGATGCTGTTGATTTCGATCTAAGTTAATTATTCCAGTCAGTAAATAGTTACGTCAGAAATGCTCTTTGTCTGGTTATTTTGAATATTATTGCTACTTACCGCACCAAAGATCTCAAAGACCTTCTCAGAATCCAAGTCAACGCCACCAGTAAGCTCCGATAGCTCAAACTGAAGAGCTGTAAACTGGCTCATTCGGTACGGATCTGTCTTGATTTCTTCTTTGTCTGAAATCAACAAATGATCACGTTTTTGGCGATTAATTGCTTTTATGTATACAAATAATGCAAGAACATCAGTTATGTGAAAATATGTCCATCATTGTAGAAGGCAGTTGTAATGCTTTGTTTTATTGAGGCTGTTGGCACCACTAACTATACAAGGTACGACCTTACATTTCATCAGTCTTAATTTGATTGAAAACTGAATACGGTATCAAATTTCATAATTATATCATCAGATTATGAATGGAATGCTGAATATTACTTACGAACTATGAGATCGCGAAACGATCGTTTGCTCCATTCACTTTTACTCTGCGACGCCGTATCGTTTTCAATTTTATGAATGATGCGCGCTAAGAGTCGCGCTGTTTCCCCTGGCACCAAAGGAGCAATCTTGTCGAGAAATGCACATTCTTGTCTATGGTCGATCCATGCATTCTTCTGACACAGCCGATTGCAGTATCGCGCAAAGTGACATTTTGTACAAGTCTTCAGATTTTCACTAAACGGTTTTGAATAAAATGTAGGCAGACTACGATAGCAACACCAGACATTTTCATCATAAAGTTAAAATATTCCACGATATATTTGAGCAGCGTTCATTAAAAAATTCTTGCCTTAGCTTTCTTAAAATTATACAGCACATCTAAATGACCAAAGGCGACGACTGGCATAACGTAAATAAAATTTCCTTGCTGTCATTAAACAAATAAAAAGCTTGAATAGCATTTCTAATCTTACGGCAGGTGTTTTCTGAGGCAAAAAGAGCAGTGATTCTTGCTCGCTTCATTGTAGAGAACGTAGGCGAAAGGAAGTTCTTCGGCCAGCGTGCGACATTCAGGCATGTTGTACGAAAGCTTCCGATCGCCAACGATCGTGGGCAGGGCAGAAATTAATACTCTAGTCGGCGTGTAGACAGTGAGTGTTCCATGACTGTGTTTTCTTTCAATGCAGCTAGTACATTTTAATTTTTTATGAAATACAGATCCTCGCAACACGAATTTCAAACGTATATTCCACAGTATTGAGCTGAGTTTTTGGGATACAAGCCAAGGCGAAGGGTCTACGTACTCCTACTCTTAAGTTTAATGCTTCATTTGTCAAGAGTGTATCAGAATAGCTCCGCCATTTGCGACAAATAATATCCCTCTCCTGCTCTGAATAAATATGATGGCACGAACTCTGGGTGTGACAGTGTCGGAATCTCCTACAACTTCCTTTAAAATGCGACCGCGGAGAAGAATGTGTCGCTAGCGGAATACATATTTTTAATTAGCAACGTAATTTTTCGAGATATGAATTCCTATATCATCCTACCTCTTCAACAATAGTTAAGAATAGTTTTAAAATTTTGATTCGCACTGCAGCCAGCCGACGCTTGTCTGAAAAGCTCTTGGCACAATCGATCGAGCTCCGCATAGCAGCACTGCTGAGGCAGCATTCATACAGTCAACGAAGCGATTCAGCACGCTTCCAACGATTTGTGCGTTGTACAGCGTAAGAGTGCTAATCGCAGAAGACACAACATTACAACCAGCTTTTCACTGCTCAGGTAGCGCGCCTTTTATTGTATCCATCGACTAGACATGAAATTTAGGGGCATCAAGTGAAGATCGAACATGTACGAGTCCTTTTCCAAGAAGTAAGCCATATGGTGTGATGTTTCGTACTCAGTTTCGCTTAGGATAGTAGGGAGTTTAAGCATGATTGAATTCGTAAAAGAAGACATAAATTTGAGACTTTTTCAAGCCTCGGATGGAGGCATATTCTCTGTGTTAGAGCATATCGTCCACAGAAAGAACTTTCTTCAGGCAGATATCTTTAGAGCATATACCTTATTAGTAATTCTAAAAGTGTGGCATTAAAAAATAGCAACACATTCCAACACTAAATGATTTATGATATAATAGATAATATGCATTCTTTCTTAATTTCTATGCGAACAAAAAATTTTGACCTTTTATCGGCGTATATTTCTTGAAATCTTTAAAAATGCGTTCAAAAATATTTCAGATCGTTCCCTAGAAAACAAAACTTTAAAGTGATCAAGAAATAGCGAGGCTGCCGATTTTTAGATACAATTAAGACATCAACCCTTTTGCTCGCTACATCAATGCATAGTGAACAACGGTTCGACCATTCATGTTGCGTGTCGCACATAATAATGAAATTAACGAAGGTTTACTGATTTTTGCAGCATTTGATAGTCACTTTACAATTGTTTGTACATCATGCAATCAACAATATGCGCTCTGTTTCATAGGAAAAATTGTGCTGATGTAAATAGTGATGCCGCTCTACAGGAAGACGTCACGATGAATCGATTATCGGCCCGACATATTTCGGCAATGGAGGTTCCTTGGGTAACTTGATTGCTTCCTCATAAGAAGGAAGTTCATCAAGCATTGCGCTCGAATTATCTGCCGCTGCTAGTCGACTATTGATAATGGACGAATTAACAGGCCAAGAGAATTCGGCGTTGATAGCAAAAACTGCTCTTTGCCTGTGTTCGTTTCTTTGTATGTCACTGTCAGCATTGTCATCGTCGTCGCTTGAAAATAACCTGGGGCATGCATGTCGAGCGGGCAAGCAGAAATTACAGCAGCAAAAGTAGCAGCAGCAGAAAAAACCTAAAAAATTCAGTAAGCATATCCAACGCCAAGTCCAGAGCTCAGCTTCACTAAATTTTGGTAACTAAAACTGCATAAGTGATCAGTCAGATACTATATATACTACCTCCTTACAGGATAAAATTTAGTTTGCCATCCCTCACCTTCAGGGTCAAAGCGTGCAGACGCCTCTGGTGGAAGGGATGACATCAAAACGACTATACTTTCTTTCCCCATCTATGCCCAACACCGTATATCAAGTAACAAACCTCCTGTTAGCATATAAACTCCGACGAAGAACCCCAGTAGTTCTTTCCATTCTTCTGGCAGTTTCGTGTAGAACAATAGTGTTACGGGAACAATACATACCAATAAATTGAGGCCAGCTACAATCAGTATCGTGCCACAACCGGCATAATTTCGGAAGACGTTGGATAGGAAGGAAATCGGCATAAGGATACAATTTGTCTGAAAACATTAATTAGAGCAGCAGGAATTAGATTTTTATATTATTAACGACGCGAAATTACCAATTTTTAAGAATTAGCGTCTACTTGAAAAATTTTCCCCTTTCCAGTTAATAAGGATACTTTCCAAAAGGAGAGGATATTCTCAAGCAGAGGTAACGCTCTTTGAAAAATAATATATCGGAAGAAATATATATTTGAAAACAAATGCAGAACTCTGCAACGAGGCGTTCCAGCAGCCGAAGAATGGGCCTTGATTGGCTTATGGTCGTCCATGATAATAAATTTATGGTAAGGATATATTTTCAAGGCATACTGGTAGCACGCATGCTAGCTAATCGTTTTTTCGTCGTTTAAAACAGTTGATTATTGCACGCGGCCAGAGAGGGCAAGCAAAATGTCTAAGCCCCTATAAGAGCGCGCATTACACAACTGGCAGATTGTATCTGCCTATCGCGCTAATTAAAAGAGCACGAATGAACATGGCTGAATGGGTCTGCAATAACCCTAAAGAAGGCATCATTAGTAAGTTACTCATGTTCGATCAAATACTTTCGCTTCAGTTATACTAATCAATCGCATCTTAATTTTATTCCTGCTCTTGAAAAACAGAAAAGAAATGTTTAAGAAATCTATGAAATACAATATGGGCTAAGAACGCGATGCTAAACGAAGTTGTCTGCGCATCCAGGATTAAAAGTGTTTTATAACTTAATAAATCATCACCCACCACTTTAGAAACAACTTTGATGATTTAATGTATATTAAAACAACTATGTAGCGCAATCGATTCGACACAACGTTGAAAGATGTTGTAATATGCAGTGAAGCGTTTTCGCACGATTCTTCTCTCTCACGTGCACGGAAATACCTGCAATGGAACAGCCTGCCCAAAGTCTGTTCGAACCTGTTCGGCTCATCAATCGCCTTACGTATCTGGCTGCGAACGACCAGTGTTCTGAATGAGTGGTTCAAAGGAAAACAGGTTCTGTTGACTGGGGAGACAGACCGTAAAGAGTGCCATACTGGATCCGAGTTGCTTGAGGTTCAAACTTTTTCCATTACAAAGCGGCCAATAATTTTACTTTGCAAGCATAACTGAATTATTGCTGTATATTGAGTTAGAAGTGAAATGAAATTTTCGGTCAATATTTTACCAGCTCGGGCAGTACAATTTCTGGGAAATGTGCCAAAAGCTAAATCTGCGCTCAAATATCATAGAAAGAATTGTTGATCTTGTGTGAAAGCTCAAGGTAAACTTCGAATTTTCTGGAGCTGCAATAAAGATTGGCACCAGTCGGCGCCTTGACTGACATGAAAGTGCACTGCATTCTTAAGAATCAAGTAAATGTTACTGATTTTACTCTCACTTCTGAATTTTCAAAGTGCGTACGATATTCTGACATGCATGCAAAATATTCACTGGCACATCTTTTACGCCGAAGACGGAAATCTGTGCTATTTTGAGTAATATCTTTTATCTTATCACATTATATTTTAACGGTTCCACGGTAGCTGTTTTAATGCCAATCAAAGGTAATTATGCTTTGAGCATATTTGAAAAATTTTGGTTTAAAGAATATTGTACATCATATTTTCAACGAAACACATGCGAAGTAACGCAAAATATTCCATGCTAGCATTATTTCTAGGGTGTCAAGCTTTATATTCGTCTGCAACTGCATGCAAGTCGAGCCAAGCAACAGTATATGGAAATTAATTTCTGAAAATTTGTTTACTGAAATAGTGCTAATGAGATTTCAACAACGAAATGCATCATTTATTTTAAATGTACCTCATCAAAGAGAAGGTATGCGAGTTCAAGACACCAGAACAAGCGAATTTCGAAAAAACGTCGGATTAAAATATCGTAATATTGAAGTGTATGTAGTGACTGTTCCTTCTGCTGAGCAAAGACACTTCCACCGTTCCTTCTTTCATGCTGTTCATGAATTAATACGGTCGGGTCCTGGCTGTGGTTGCTGGGTTGTCACCGTAAAAATATTTCCTTGTTCAACGTTTCCTTCAGCGTTAATATCTGATGCTTTAATGGTGGGAAAAATCTTTGGAAGTATTAAAGAGAAGCAGCAATAATAGCCGCATATGACACTGCCTGAAACGTCAGTCAACGATTGCTTGCCAATTATTATATAACATTGTAAAGTTCATGCTGAAGATCTATGACTGGAAATAACTCAAAATTTTTGAACTTCTCTAAGCATAAATTTTATGCTAATTACCTAAATCTGAATGACTGATAAAAGTTGTATTATGACAATATTGTTTTGAATATTACCGTACATAATTTTTGATAAATTTGGAAATAAGCAGAATTACTTCATTCTTTATGGAGCTACTAAACACGCACTGTCGATGGCATATCGATATTGGGTAACCGATCTCATATAACGACGTCGCTTTGGCATTTTATCCTTTTCCACTAGCAAATAGCCACTTAATAACATTCTCCTCTGCACAAGCAATTGAGAGTGGTGCTCAGGCAATGCTGGTTCGAATTTAATTAAGACGGAAGATGTTTTTGCACTTCGAAAACGTTGTGCGTCGCAATCAAAATTACGTTGCTAAGATCATCTAAGATTTTGTTTCGATCTCAGCCATCTAATTGAAGCCGAGTCACTTGCGATTCCCTCTTTAATATGTACATGATTCAGCTACTGCGGCACACATCTTTATAATTGGAAGGCGTAAAGTCATTTTAAAAGCAAAATTCAGTGTTACTATCTAAAGTAAACCAAACAATTTTTCAATAATTAGTCAACTTCAAATAGCCTCATCTTAAGTTTCGAGATTTTTCAAAAAGAAAAGTCACCAACCTGCAATGCAGACGAGAATGGTGAGAAGCTCTTGCAATTCTCGATTAAGACTGAAGAAAAATAAAAGAGCAATAGGCAAAATAAGCAAGTATATTGTGCATCCAATCACAGCCGGCTTGATAAGATCGTCATTATATTTTAATTGTTTAATCGTGTTCAAATGATTCATCTCTAAATTTCAGTGGTACACTAATATCAATGAGGCTGTCAACGTATTTCCAACTGGATGCATAAAGTTAACGTCATGCTTTTTGTTCTTCAACTCGAGAGTGAAATGTTTTCCGGCTGAAGGTGTTACGAAGGTCACAATGCTGCAAATAAATATCATGTTTATGATTACTAGTACATTTTAAGCTTTAAGATAGGTGAGCTGAACTGATAGTGTAGAATGCACTATAATCTGAATTTTTCAATATTAATAGACTTTCTGTCAGTTTCAGTTGCAGAATCAAAACATACTGTCAAAAAATAATGATGTAGTTATTCAATGTGAAATATGACTTAACGGGGTTTGCGGAAAGCTAAAAATTGTAAAAAATTATAAAAAGAGTACCTAAATGTAGTCAGCGAAACGAAGGATAAAGTTAGAACTTGCGAGAACTTTCTTTGTTTCTTCGCAAACTAAAGACGACCGCATTCAGGCGACGTCGGGCATGAAAATAAAATACCGATAACGTAGAACTTGATTTATAGTGAATCAGAGTTTTCAACAGCGCGTCACTGACTATATCTAACAGCCGCCGGCATGTAATTGGGAAGACACATGTTATCCACGCCGCACCACTTCAAAGTTAGTGATTGAGAAAATGACTGCCCACGATACGATTAATGTCGTGCCATTTGTTAATAATGATATTTTGCCCATTCCAATGATTCCTCTCTGTCAAAAAAATTTGATCGCCAATTTTAAGATGGAAATCTGTGCTATATTTTCATCTTTTCTATAACTTAGATGCAGTAGTCTCATCATTTAAAAACTATCAACAGCATTTCCGGTGAAACGGAATCTCATGTAATCTCATCAATAAGAGTTTCAAAGTAATATATTGAATTTCGATTGCGCTAAGCATTTATTCTCTTAATCGGAATCGAAATTTGGTCGAGGACTGAAGCAATATGCAAACTGCAGCTTCAGCACACACACATGTTCGTACTGTCGAGATATTACTGCTCATTTTAAAAAACAGTTGGACATTGTACAAATGCTCGAAAGGACAAGCCGACATAAGTAGTCCTATGGAAGCGAATTGCCTGCGACGCCAGCAGGACTGATAACGCGCTTGAAGAAAGAGAAACGGAGTGCTCTTTGCGCGCTTTGTCATAACTTTGCTCACTGTACAAAGATTCACTCGCGGCAAAATGCAATCAATTTCCGTTATTGTGGGCTACAAAACAAAAGAAAAGATCACTAAAAACCGACACTTCTGAAGCTGGAAACGCTAACTTTAAAGGCGAAGAAAAATCCGCAATGACTTATCGGACATCCTAATAAGTCGTGACGAAAAAGAACATAATGGCAGCTTTTTATCCTGTTACAGGTAACCACATTGCTGTCAATGGCAGATCACGCTAAAATGAGCAAAATAGCATAATATACAATAATTGGGCAGGATATAGCATCTGGGGCAGAATTTTGAATATAATCAGGGACGAAAATAGTAATAATCAGAACTCTCAGCTTTCCTGCTTCATAAGTTAAAAGACAGGAGCTGTGTCCATACGGCTTTTGTCTTTCACACAGAAACTTTCTATGGTGGAAAAATATCCGCTTACAAAGTTTTTACCTTTATTGATAGCATTGCGGCATGGCTTTCATTGTCGTATAGGAATGTATATTTTAACTAATATTTTTTGGTCAACAGTTCATATCATTTAGTAACGCAGTGATGACAATATTATTTCATCTTGAAGCTCACCAAGAATGAGCATAACAAATAATGAAAATTGTTTGCAATCGCTGCAGCAGTTTCAGAAATTTTACATAGCAAGAATACTTCCCGTATATCTCTAATTCACTGATGAAAATGAAATCTTTCGTTGAAAATACCAATTTGGCACTATACATTTTCAGTTTCTCCATATGACATGCTTTCCCACTACTTTTTCCCTTTAAACTAACACGTCCATCAACACGTCCATTCCAATCGTTTCAGTATTTCATAACCTCGTCCAATGTAAGCAGAAATTTTGCCATTTTAGTCGACACATGCGGTTCGCTTTACCAAAAGCACATATTTTCGTTTATAATACACAATTCATCTGCCTTGACTGAACTGTCGTTTGCATTTTTATTGCCTCGTCATAAGTAGGAGGCAAGTCGAGTTCTCTTACGGCGCTACTTTCCTGATTCAATGCAAGTTCACCGACAGGCACACATGCAATATATGGTGGTGGCGCCTGCTGCCTCGAAATTGCATAAATATCGCTTTGTGCGTCGACATCGTCAAAAAGATTGACTACATCAGTATCAGGAGCGCAGTCAGAGTAGAACTTTAGGCAAAAAATCTCGAAACAGCAGCATCCCACTGAAACTGTGTCATTACTCTTAACTAAGCGAAAAGAAAACAATCAAATTCGGTAAAATGAGTACATAAGTCATTCAGTACAAATATCTATTACTATCTCAGGTCAACTACAAGCAATTTTGCTGAAGGAAAGGCGTTGCGAAGTTCCTTTTAAAACCTCGTTTTTCTTCTAAACTTTGACGCTATACTCATTTCCGGTTCTCCCGGTAGTCCATTACTAAAATATTATGGAAAGTAATTTAGAAACTGAGTTCTTTTCTACAATCAACTGGTTCAAAGTTCAAAATAAATAGCGGTTCTTGTCGATTCGCAAAGAACAATCTAAATCAGATAATTTTGTGTCAAATATTATAATGTTTGAAAGGGCATTTTCTTACTTTATGCCGAATGCTGTTAATATTTGACTCAATACAAATCGACTGGCAGACATTCGCCATTGCACCTTTTTGCTCTCTCGTTAAAAGATAAAAGACAAACGGCGAAAATGACAAACCTCCACCCATGATGAAGAAAATAAGAGTGAAGTATATAATCGCGTTCCTATCGTCAGCATAATCGGAGTTAATCAATACCACAAAGAGGAGACCAAATAATGAAAAATATAAGGCTAGAAATGAAAGTAGTTTCTTATTTTTGACGAAGCGACGGATATCGCTGAAATTCAATTGAGAAATGATACGCCAGAGCATTTCTTGAGTTCTTGCCGTTTTCTCTGCTCTTGACGATTTACGATGACAATCTACCGAGTGCAGCTTATAGAGTAACTTGATTCTGTTTCACAGAACATTGAGAACCGGTTTCATCATGTGCCACTTTTAACCATGGAATATTGTAAATAGCTAAAATTGCTTACTCGTGTGCATCCAACTGAACTACATTGCATCAAATCAAGATAAAAGCAGAATGTGTGACGGAAGAAACATGACGTATGATGGCGCGAAATTTCACTGATAATTTAAAAAAAGCAGAAAGTTGCGGAAACAAGTTGCACGAGAAAATCGGAAGATGAAACTGGTTCCACCGTAAAAATCGACATAAGAAAGAAACTGGTCTTTCACTGCTGCATCAAATCTGATTCACTTTTCTACGAATATTACTTAGTTGCTGAGTGGGCCGATGGGTGTAGTGGTCTAAAAAACCATCACTCATCACTCACCAGTCTCGAGGGCGCGGGTTCAATTCCCGCTGAGGGTGGTCCCTCACCCAATCAAGGTGCTCATCCCTCCGTGGGTCGGGGAATTGGTAGCAGCTATGCTGCGGTGGTTTCCACATAGCCACCATCCCGGTGACAGGCATGCGACGGCCGACCGGATGTTCTACAGTCGCTATCCTAATGGCGGGTTTCCAACCCACCAGCAACAAGCTGACACTACGAAAGCGGTACAAAGGCTCAAGAAGAAAAAAATTACTTAGTTGCTGAATCATATTTATCTTTTTCAGAAAACTCTTTTGACAATGATTTGAACAGTTGATTAGAAAGCTATATTCATCTTCCGTCTTCTATTCAAGCAATCTTCCTAATGCTATATTCAAATTAATTTTAATTCAGGCAGTGCGCCGGTTATATCTTTTGCGTACGAAAAGACAGAATATCAATAAACATGATAATGAAACATAATCTCTTCGGTTAAATTTTCTGCACCGTTTTAAAATGACAACGGTAGGAAGGCACTTTTATAGATAAGATGTTATTCTCAGAATCGAGAAAATGAAAAATATTTTTACGCAACTTTAATTGGTGTACAATGCTGGTGTCGGCGCTTATGACATTAGCGATGTAAGTGAGCAAAATTGAATGTTAGTTATGAGTCAGCCGTGAAAATATGGCAAAACATGAAGTTAAAATGAGTTTTCAGAATCGTTGAAAAAGCCTGTATGACAGATTTGCTGATTTCTATAAAAGAGTTAAGTGTGAATTGTTTATTTAATGCTCAGCGGAATCGTTTCAGTTCGCTTTTTCAATAAATTGTTTCTCTAAAATAAACAACTTGTCATCACCTTTTGATCCCTCTTTATTCGCGACATATCTTTCACTTCCCACACCGCACAGAATAAAATTAAATGTACTGCTGTCCGTTCCAAAACATTAAATGAAATGTAATTATGATAAGTGAAAAGATTTATTAGTAATTTGGAACGAACATCAATGCAAACCAAACAAAATTGTGCGTAACAGTCAAAGAACTGCCGTTTCAGTTCATGCAATTTTAAGGGAAATCGACTATAAATATCTGACTTTAAAAAACAGGTGTTGCCAAGTTAACATATTGCACATAATAATACATTCCACCACTTGCGCCAGATTTGATTGTTTTTAAACCAACGTTGACTGCATTTTAATGGCTTCTTCAAAAGCTGGCGGCAGTGCTGATGAAATAGAGTTTATCATGTTCAAAAATGAAGCTTCCTGATGACTAGTCCGACTGGACTGAGATTCAGCAAATGTTGCTTCGTACGACGGTGGCGGTACTGGCATTGTAAATATTTCCTGATCTGCTCCTTGCGAGTTAACGACATAATCGACATCTTCACTATTCAGCTCATTTGAGCAGATGACTTGAAAAGTGAGGTAAAAGAGATAGAGTAGCACTGCTGAAAGAAGCTAATATTAGTTATTTCGTCAATAGGGCAGTGTTTATTATTAGTTACTTTAACACTTTCGCAATGATTGCATGGCCTGATGTTCATTTTTTGACTCATCTCAAGCTATTCTTCATCATTCTGAAGATAACAGTTTATGCGAGCGAAATGACTTCATGGGCAATCTGTCATCGATTACCGCATTTTTTGTATAGCCCCTCCCCCTGGAAGGTATTTGAAAAAATGCGCTGCGCTACGTTCATTTTATCGGTGGTTTTAAATGAAACTGAAACAAAAGTTAAAAATATAACTAACCTCCAATTCCTAATATTGCAATAAAAAGAACGGTTGGAATCTGGTTTTCTATGTCTTCCGGTGAAGTTAGAGCGATTATAGTTATAACACCAAAAGTTACAACTAATATTGCTAGAAGTGTTTTTAAAATATCTCTGAGCATCACTTTATTTGAGATAAATGACGAATTCGAGGTAGATTGAGGCATGTTGCAATTATTGCTTTGCCGATGAAAAAGTGTGCTATGAAAGTTAAAGATGCTGCTATATGGGAGAGGGACCTGACCGCGTCAATGAAAAAGTGATCAATTCTTAATTTTGAGTGACGCACAAAAGGCCGAAAGGTAACCAGTTTCTAACCAAAGTTTTCAAGGAAAATATTA
This sequence comes from Plectus sambesii, assembly GCA_002796945.1. Classification (NCBI taxonomy): domain Eukaryota; kingdom Metazoa; phylum Nematoda; class Chromadorea; order Plectida; family Plectidae; genus Plectus; species Plectus sambesii. The sequence goes on from NIUQ01002108.1 coordinate 22,710, forward strand.
CACCGAAAGCGGAGGCGTAAATGATGCAAGAGGATCATTCTAGCAAAGTTTCAAACGTAAAGGCACCCATGATTCACGAGCAGGTGGCTTAGTAAAGTAATATTTTTGCATCAGGCACCTTTGGCCCGTCCAATACCTAGAATTTGACTAACCGGTCGTTCCCTACTATAACGTATAAAGTGATTAACACAAATTAATCATAAGAAACCTTTCTTTGCCAGGTATTCAATATAAAATATATATACAGTGTAGGAAAAGTCCTTAACGTGATGTCTACACCTTGTCCATAGCTCCCCTCTTCTTTATTATTCCTTATTTCATTCGACCTACTGTGTGTAAAAGAAGTGATGGCCGTCAAATCAAATAAAAAAAGCAGTATGTTAACAATAGAACTGCCCGAAAGATGCTTTCATACAACTGTTACTTACAAACGGCAAAAGAAAAAAATTCTTGGAGCTGTAGGGAATCGAACCCCAGACCTCGCGCATGCTAAGCGCGCGCTCTACCCCTGAGCTACAGCCCCAGACATTCATTGAGCCGCAGTTTGCCAATACATTTTCCTAGGATGTGGGAGTGCGCGTGGAAATGGTTGACGAACGCGTAGAAATATCGCTCGAAGATAACTTTTTATCATAGTAAAGTGGTTATCGCATTGTAACGGTTGGCTCACTCTCCAACCAGACGAAAAAGACGCGACATAATTTCATTCATCGGGGCATCAGTCTCGCAGATTAGGCACCGAACTGTTTTTATACCTTAACCAATATACTCTTTGAGGATCTGTCTCATACGAACGTAGGCTTCTGCTTGAACAAAGTGCAAAGCTTTTCAATTGATAAAGGACAGTACGATAGTAAAAGTACACAAATACCAAAAATAACAATGCTAAGACGCTTTGTGACGCTTCAATATATTCGGCGCTTGCTCCGGTAATCAGAAATGAGGTATATTAATTGGGGGAATTTTAGATTTACTCACACAGATTTTGCTCTGTGTATCTTTTTTGTGAGCGAAAGTTCAGCAAAGCCCAATTAATTAAGCTTGCGAAAAGGGTGCAGTTAACAAAAACAGTAAATAGTATAGTATTATTAGAGTTTACTAACTGAAAAATTTGGTAAATGTACGCAAACAATTTTTATGATCGAAAAATTCATGTGTCGTTGGAATCAACACTTTATTTTGCATGACAGCAATACGTCCAATTGATCATAAATTCTACATTAATATTTCAGCAAATAATTATGCAATAAAATAAAATAATCCAATTAAAGCACAATACTTTTCAAACTATCATTATATTCTTTTGCGGCATATTTTTGATTCTGGAAAAGATCAATTCGTTTTACTCTATACAGCTACTCTCATTTTTTCCTTTTTCACTAGATGTGACGATAGAACTATTCTTAAGAATTCTATGAAAATAGATGGAAGAGCTTATAGGTTTTTGGCTGAAGCCTTCATCGGGAAGACACTTGGCCCTCTTTTGTTTTGCCTTCATCCATTCGAAGGAGAGTAGCGTCATTTGTTTGATTACGTTACCATTGACTGCTTGGAGTCGAAATTGAACAATTAAGACAAATGAACAAAGAATGTATCATCAAAGAACATGCAAGAACTAAGAACAACAAGAGCATCTTTTGTCAATCTAAAGCTTAGGTCTGAAATTTTCATCGAAAAACTGAACCCTGAGCATTAGCGAATTAGGGCAAAAATGATGATACTTGAAGAAGGAAATACTGCTTCCTTCATTCTGGAAAGAGATTATATCAAATCCTTAGAGTATTTTATTGCTTGACCTCACGAAATATCCGTCAAAGCACTTAAAACTGTCATCAATATTCGATAC
>NIUQ01002109.1:0-25052 GCA_002796945.1 Plectus sambesii
AAATAGTACTAGTTAAAAAAGTAGAAAATAGTTAGTAACTAGTACTAAGTAACAATTTAGTACTAGTACTAAAATGAATTAAATAGTACTATTTGCAACACTGCTCTTAACTACTTAAAACCTTAAAACTTGACTCAGTGCTTCGTACAGCATTCATTTTATCACAGAGTACACGCAGTTAGTGAAAAATGTAGTCTAATTATCGAAACCCACCTGTTTTAATTATTTTTATAGGTTTTGTCAGTGGTAGCAGTTTAATCTCAACTCGAATCACAATAGTCCCAGCCAGATAAATCAATTTAGTATTCATTTCAAACTTTTCACTTTACTAATAGTAATAAATACTTGCGGAAATGATATATTTCTACCTTCACTTGCAGATCATAGCCTTTTAAAATCTAAATCTAAATATTGAGGTGCCCAAGCACTACTATCTTATCATTCACGGCCCACTTTGTCTCAATGGTCCAAGCGTGGGAAGTGTAGAAGAGCCAAGTATGATTTTAGTAAGAATGGCTGAAAGTTTAAGGAAACAGGGGTTAATCTCATCGAGAAAAAGACTGTTAAAACAGTATCCAGCTTTCTGCAAATTAAAATTAAGGAGCGATAGCTACAGAAAAGATGAGAGTGACTTTCTGGCTACTTCAGTTCATGCAATAGGAAACGTAACAGATCAATCAACAAATAACAAATCTGTTGATAAATCAGTTTGTGCAACAAATATTAATGCCTTTTTAGCAAAACTATAAAAAGGACGGAAACTGTAGCAGAAAGTAATCATGAAGAAGTCTCCAGCAATAATTCCAGCGCAAAAAGAATTAGATCAACGATGCCAGCAGAATTGACAGTACCACAGGCTTCAACTTTATTTAACGATTCTAACCTTGAGTGCGTTTAACTTTCTGTTTTAAAATATTTATTAACATTTTCAAGTTGTTAGACCATATTTCCTAGCTCTAACCAGTGCACATGCACGCCCCTCGATTATGGAGATACGTCCTAAGTCCTCGTATGTAAGCTACTCAAACTTGATCAGTTTTGAAGGAATCAGTACTTAAAGCTATTGTACCGGGTTTTTCCGATTATAAGCCCCGGGGCTTGTAATAAGAATTGACACTTTTCGCGTCTCTACTTTGTCCCCAAATAGAAGCCCCGGGGCTTCTATTTGGAAAGTTCAATTGCATAACGCTTTTTGCAGTACCATTCATACTTGCATTTTGCGTCGTTTTTTCATCTTTTTAATTAATTTTACACGCAATTAGTGGAATATCTATATGATTTTTGCAAATCCTATTAAAGAATGCGGTATTTACATGTAAAATGCAATTTAAATTATTTCACTTTACGCATTCTTGGTGATATTTTTTCGGCTCCAAATATAAGTCCCGGGGCTTCTATTTGGAAAGTCAAACCGAATAGAAGCACAGTGGGGCTTCTATTTGGGGGGCTTCTAATCGGAAAAACCCGGTAAGGGTATTTTAGTAACTTGCTTATAGCAGCTGCTGGGGCATGCAATGCTTTATGCTATTTTAACAAAAATAACACACCTCAAGCGACGAGCAGCTCAGTAACTCGAGCAGTCATTTCAAACTCAGGCGCTCAGTTTCGTCATATACATGGTGGAACTTTCAACATTAATTTTGCTCATGGGAATATGCATTCAGGGGCCAATTTCACAAAACTAATGTGAATGTGATGACATTTCACAGTTTACATCGGTTGTATTCACATGTTTACATTTATCAGTTTCATAAAGGAAAATGCAAGTGTAGCTACAATTACATTTGCCTCATAATTTCGCATTTGCTCCGTTAGATGATTTGAATCCTAATGCGCTAAATATAATTTCGATTGACAAAGTACGGTACACCGTAATCAAATATGAAATTTGCCCTAAATTGATATGGCCGTAAAGACGGTAGTGTGACCATTTTCCAATGAAATGAGTTACCTAAACTTTGAACAATTGAAGAAGCACAAAATAACCGCAATATTTAACATCTGAAAGCGCAGTCTAATGTCTTTCTTTAGTATCTACCACCTGTTTGCCGTGTAGTCAACATTTACGCCGTTTAAAAGTGGAAATGTAACATAAAATTTCAGTCTACATCCCTACTTCGCCATGTAAAATACTGGTGTGAAATGTGACTGTTAAATGTAAACAGCTAGTTTTATGAAACCGAAACAGAGAAAAATGTGATTATGTCGGATGTATCTACAGCTACATTTGACATTGACATTTCACACTTACACCAGTTTTATGAAACCGGCAAATGTGAAAATGTGTGATGACAGTGCAAAAATGTGAACATTTTTCCACATTTCACAGCTACATTAGTTTCATGAAATTGGCCCCAGGCGGCGCTAATGATCAACAGTAATTATTATATGCTTTTGTGGCTATTATACGCGGACTGTTCGCTAGGATCTGCTAAATTACATATTCGTTAACGAAAAGATTATATATTGGGAATGGGCTGCTCATAAAATATTTAACAGAACTGTTTATGACTGGCTGGCTAATATTAGATTGGCAGGTAAGTAATCAACGTTTTGAGTAGGACACGTTTGATCCCAAATAATTCTGATAATATGCAACCAAATTCAATATGGTTTGTTGCATCTTTTAGAGGTTTCTTCGACTCAGATTTTGTTTTTTAATCTCTAAAACTGGACCAGTTTTCGTCATTTTATGTTTGTGCGTTAACAGGTAAATTTTCAGCATTCGAAATAGAACACGTTTGATGACAAATTGCTCTGGTAATATGCAACCAATTTTATTGCAGTGTTTTGCATCTTGTAGAGTAGCCTTAAAATTATATTTTCGTTTTTTAATCATAAGAAACCGATCCCAATAACTCTTTTTAAGAACTTTTAGCAGAAATGTACAATTCCGCATTTATGCGCGTTTTTCGCACATTTGTTCGTTATAAGTCTGCATGCGGTAAAAATGCGCGACAAACACGCAAAAATGCGGAACTGTGCATTTCCGTTGAAAGATTGTAAAATGAGTTTTTGTGATCGAATACTTATGATCACAAAAAGCGAAAATCTAGGTCTACAAGATGCGACAAACCACATTGAATTTGATTGCGTACTATCGGAGTTATTTGTCATCAAATATGTTCTATCCTAAAAGGGTTACAGCTTATGTCTCAACCTAATAACTCATGAATGATATTTAACGAAACTCCTTCTAGTTCCTCAGCTATTTCATCTCAGCTAAACACTGAAGAGCGGCTTCAAATATTAAAAACGTAAGTTTTGCATCCAGTTAAAAAAGATACTTTGATTCCCTTTCACAATATTTATAACAATTGTGACGCTTTGAACTCGTCTCATGTATTCTGATAAATTTTCTAAAATATAGCACTAACAGCAAGAAACGATTGCACCTCTTTATATGATAACCACTCTGAAAATTCTTTTGTTCCCTGCTTGATGATACATTCCAGGCCATGACTGGCTTTTTAGTTGGGTAGTTAACAGTTAATATAGGCCAATCTGTAAAAATCTTAACATGTGAGTTTACCACCCGATCACTTAGAGCGCGTGATCTGAATGAGTTTTAAATATGAGAAATAAACACGCCGGTAACGTGCTATTTTCCCTAAAATGTCATCGTAGTTGGTCTTTTGAAATTTCGACAAAAGTTTGTTTAGCTGGATGAATATTGATTATTGTTTGAGAACTATTGATAAATTAAATGAGTATCGTTTGCTTTGCTAAATGATGCAAAAGGTTGAGCATGGAACTCTTATCACAAACAATGCGAATCCCTTCGTACTCTGAAAAATGTAGCACATAAAATCGAGCAATTCATGATGTCTACGGAAATCGATATTTTTTGAATGCAAAAAATATTTGTACTTTATTGATAGCCTAATGCCGATATCTACGTATATCAGTCATCTATAGAAAATGTGATAACATTTTTATGAAAAGTCGCTTGCATCACAAAGTTTTCAAAATTTCTTCAGCCTTGCAAAACACCACTGCTACGCTAAAGATTATTAATAGGTGTTTAGCCTCCTCTGGAAGCGTTGTTCTTATACAGCAACGTCGAACCTTCCAAAATGCAGTTTTAGTGTTCAATCAACTGACATTTAGTTATTCTTTACCATAAGTACTAATCCATATATCATCTTGTACCGGGTTTTTCCGAGTATAAGCCCCGGGGCTTGTAATAAGAATTGACACTTTTCGCGTCTCTACTTTGTCCCCAAATAGAAGCCCCGGGGCTTGTATTTGGAAAATTCAATTATGTAACGCTTTTGCAGTACAAAGCATATTTGCATTTTGCGTCGTTTTTTCATCTTTTTAATTAATCCTACACGCAAATAATGGAAGATCAATATGATTTTTGCAAATCCTATTAGAGAATGCCGTATTTACATGTAAAATGCAATTTAAATTATTTCATTTTACGCATTCTTGGTGATATTTTTTCGGCTCCAAATATAATTCCCGGGGCTTCTATTTGGAAAGTCAAACCGAATAGAAGCACAGTGGGGCTTCTATATGGGGGCTTCTAATCGAAAAAACTCGGTACTCATTTATATCTTCGTTTTAGGGTTCAAAAATCATTGAAACAGATGTATTTGCAAAGATTTCGCAAAATCAATCCTTTTTCCATGCCTTTTACATTTGATATTGAAAATACATGGGTTTCTTTGGAAATCAAGGAATATACGGAAACGGATGAAGATTCAGATGAGGAAACAGATGAGTATACATATGAAGAAACAGATACAGATGATTATTTAGATGAAGAAACAGATGAATATACAGATGAGTATGAAGATGATGAGGCGATGGATGAAGAAAAGGAAACATATAACAAAATTTTCCGTGGAACACAAGATCATGCGGAATTACTGAAAAATGCATTCTCAACACAGAAAATGCTGATCATTGAAGGAAAACCGGCTATGGGAAAAACGTCTCTAATGCGCCGACTGGCTTATGAATGGGCAAAAGGAAAACAAGAACTGTCTCACTTTGATCTGATCATTTATGCTGAATTTCGTGAAGTGCGCGAGCATGCATTTGAAAGCATAACTGATTTAGTAGTCGAGTTTAACAAGAGCTATATCAATTTCTTTGAAGATAAAGAACTTGAGTATCTTAAACTTCATTTAAGCAGCAAGCGATATTGTGGGCAAACTTTATTACTGTTAGATGGCTATGATGAATCATCTTTAGATAAGCAGTGCAAAGAATTGAGTACATATATTTCATCTAGTACACTCAAAAATCCACTATTGTTCAACATTGTGCTAACTACAAGACCAGGATATTTGTCAATATTTCATAGAAGAAAAGGAAGGTTTGTTTTTGCAGAAATCCTTGGATTTATTACAAATGAGCAAAAGAAAAAATATATATCTAACCACTTTTCTTCAAAAAAATCAAATGAAAAACTTGAAGCAGTGCACAGCTTACTAGTCAACAACAAAAGTCTAAATAAACTTGCTAAAACGCCATTATTTCTTACATTCATTTGTCTTGTCCATGAAAAAATTATTGATGGTACATTAGTGGAATTGTACTGCAACATAATAAAATGGCTCATTGATAGACATCAGCAAGATTTTCCTGATCGCAATGTGCCGATTCTATTTCAATATCAAGAAAATTTTATGACTCCAGTTTTTGAGCTCTCTGAAGCTAAGAAAAAGCACAGAATAATACAAGACAAGTATCTTGCATTTCCCCAACTTCAATATCTTGGCAAAATGGCATATCACTATTTGAAAGTCAATGTATTTCAAGAGTCTCATATCAACCAATTCAATTTAACACCGATTCTTCAACAAGTAGGACTGCTGAGAAAAGAGGAACATTATGATCATTCTCTGAATCTTAGAACTACGTTTGCTTTTCCACATAGGACTATACAAGAATTTCTTGCTGCGTACTTTTGCTTTTGCTCAGATGAACAATTAGATGAATGGACGGAACCTATTAAAAAGTTAAACACAGGCGATAGCAATGGATTTAAGAAATTTCTTTTGCGCATTGCTTTGTCTAAAAAACTATTACTGAATGAAGGAAAACGCAACCTGTATTTTGAAAATATACGGCAAATTGAATTGGACTTTCCATTTGATTCATTCAATACAATAATGGGCATGAACTGTGAGCTATTCAATTGGTTCTTTTCACAATGCACAAATGTTCAAACAATTCTATTAAAGGGCCCACTGCAAAGTGTAAGGCATATACCGAACACTGAAAGCACATTTGGATATAATGATTCTTTTAGCACATCCAAAGTGGCTAAAACGGCATTTTTGTCATTTAATTATTTGGTATACCTTCACTCACTGACATTTAGATCATGTCCTTTTGACGTCAGTTCTCAGCTTTCGATTAACAATTGTCCATTCTTAAAAAATGTCGAATGCAATCAATGCAAAATAAAAAGACCCACCACTCTTTGTATTGCGTCTTTACCAATAACTGACAGTGTAGTATTTAATAACTGCACTTTTGAAGCCTACACTCAGCTATCTATCAAAAATTGTCCATCCTTTAAAAAATTGCGATTCAAGATATGTAAACTTAAAAATAACGCTACCCTTGATATTGAATCATTACAAGCAATTGACAGCTTAATTCTAGATGGATGCACCTTTGAGGCCAAATCTCAGTTGTCATTCACAAACTGCTCATCCTTAAAAAATCTTGAATTCAGTAGATGTGAGATTAAAAGCAATACTATACTTGATATTGCAACACTATCAGAAGTTGCTGATTTGAAGTTTTCATACTCAACTTTTGAAGCTAATTCTGAGCTGGCATTCACAAACTGCCTGCCCTTGAAAAATTGGGAATTCTATTATTGCAAAATTGAAAGCGGTGCAACTATTCATATTGCACCATTTTTATTCATCAGTCATGTGAAATTTTCATCGTGCTCTTTTGAAGCAAATTCTCAGCTTTATTTCAGAAAAGGTCAGTCCCTTAAAAATCTGGAATTCAATGCATGCAAATTTAAAAGCAGCACAAATCTTGGTTTTGCAACATTACCTACAACTGAAATATTTTCATTTCATAAATGCACTTTTGAAGATAATTGTAAGTTGTTCTTTACAAGTTGTCCATCCCTGAAAAAACTGAAATTTAGTCAATGCGAAATGAAAAACAGCACAAACCTTGATATTGCATCGCTGCCAGCAATTGAGTCATTTTCATTAGAGAAATGTACTTTTGAAGCCAGTTCTCAGCTGACTTTCAAAAACTGTCCATCCTTGAAGAATCTGATATTCAATGAATTTGAAATTAAAAGCAGCACAAACCTTGATATTGCATCGCTGCCAGCAATTGAGTCATTTTCACTAGAGAAGTGTACCTTTGCAGCCAATTCTCAGCTGACTTTAAAAAACTGTCCATCCTTGAAGAATCTGATATTCAATGAATGTGAAATTAAAAGCAGCACAAACCTTGATATTGCATCGCTGCCAGCAATTGAGTCATTTTCATTAGAGAAATGTACCTTTGCAGCCAATTCTCAGCTGACTTTAAAAAACTGTAAATCCCTGAAAAATATGAAATTTAGTCAATGTGAAATGGAAAGCAACACCAACTTTGATATTGCAACATTGTCAGCCATTGTGACATATTCATTTGAGAAATGTGTTCTTAAAGCCAGTGCTCAGCTCTCTTTTAAAAATTATTCATCCTTAAAAAACTTAAAGTTCACTGAATGTGAAATTAAATGCAGCACAAACCTTGATATTGCATCACTGCCAGCAATTGAGTCATTCTCATTAGAGAAATGTACATTTGAAGCCAGTTCTCAGCTGACTTTCAATAACTGTCCATCCTTGAAGAATCTGAAATTCAGTCAATGTGAAATGAAAAACAGCACAAACCTTAGTATTGCAACGCTTCCAGCAATTGAAACTGTTGAAGTCTATGGATGCACATTAGAAGCTAATTCTCAACTGTCATTCACAAGTTGTCCATCCCTAAAACATCTGAAATTCTGGAATTGTGAAATGAAAAACAATACATACGTTGGTATTGCAACATTGGCTGCAATCAAAACCATAAATTTTGGGAGCTGCACATTTAAAGCCAATTCTCGGCTGTCCTTTACAAATTGTTCATCCCTGAAAAATTTGACATTCAATATATGTGAAATGGAAAATAGCAAAATCGTTGATATTGCAACACTGCCAGTTATCGATACTGTGGAATTCTTTACATGCAAAATTGATTTGGCCACATTGCAGTCAATTATTAATGCAATAAGAAACAGTTCTATCAAATGCTTGAAGCTGTCATTTAGGGCATATCTAAATGAGAAATTTTCAATCCACTTGCAAAAGTGCAACAATGTTGAAAAGATGGAAATCACAATAGGAGGGTACACTAGAATTCGTCAAAACGATCTGTTCTCATTTACTGACTTGATAAAGCTCCATTCATTGTCCTTGGGAAGATGCACATTTGAAGCCAATTCTCGGCTGTCTTTCTCAAATTGTCCATCCCTGAAAAATCTGAATTTCATCGAATGTGCTTTTAAAAGAAACACAAATCTTGGTATTGCAACATTGCCAGCAATCGACACTGTGGAAATCTACAAATGTGATGTTGATATGGCAACTTGGCAGTCAATTACAGATCAAATAAGGAATAGTCCTGTAAAATATTTGCAGCTTTCAATTGATTATTTAGTGAAAGTCACCTATCTTGAATTTTTATATCACTTGCAAAAATGTGAACGCATTCAGCAAATTAAAGTCAAGGATGATGTTTATAAAATTTTGAATAGTAATGAGGAAGAAGTAACTGCAAATTTAGTCCAAATAGCACAGAAATTACCAGGACTCACAAGTATTATAATTTCTGATTACGATGGCAAAAGACTATGTGACAGGAACAAAGAACGAATTGAGAAAGCTGGTCAAGAAAGAAATCCAAATTTTCTAATAAAATATGTGGAATATAACCTATCCTGAACTGTACGAGCGAACAATATGAATATAATGAGAACGTCATTAATCAGCGCTATTTTTCAGCTACCATATTGAAAAACGCGTCTAGAAGTGATAGTGTTATTGAAGGAAACTACCACAAATGTGCAGAAAATTGCTTGAACAGAGTTTTCCCGTCCCTATAGGGCCTTCAGACATCGTGAGCCCCCATTACAGCTTTTAATATCAAGAGATGGGATGCAAGATGAAGGCATTATGGCTCAGTCAAATACTGCAAAAATTTCAAATGGCTGATAATGACAGACATAATGGTTACACAAAATATTTCATCATGTTACTCAGGAGCATGGGATCTGGGGACATACAAGGTCTTGCAATCAAGAATTCAGAGAAATGGATTGCTAATTGAGAGTACTAATGGCTTATTGGAAGAGTTTTTGGAATCTGAGGAAAAGGCTGAGCTTGAGCGAGGTTGCAGGTATAAATAAGGTAGGAAGAGAGTATAAAATGGCAAACGATTAGACCGTATGAGCTGGGGTGAATGAAAGAAATGAAGCTGGTCACATGAACTAAGCATTTAAAATCCAGATTTGCCATCGATTCAGTTCTAACCATGATTTACGAATGGGGCGCCCATATGAGATTATTTCTAGTATTTTAATGACAAAAAACATTCGTCCTCATGTATAACTTCAGTCAAATGAACATTCACTGATCAGAGATGATGCGCCAAGGACCGATGACCAAGCCATATTCATAATCATGTATCCAAATGGAACGTTTTGCTGGAACAGGATCACTTCGAGACGATGCATTCCTTTCAAGTCTGCATACGGCTCAGCAAGAAGGTATTGTCCCCTATCACAACCGCAGTGTACCTGAAAAGAAACGATCATTTTACTACGGTATTAGCCGCATCGACGTTTTACCAATAAAATTGGTGATGGATGTGATCATAACATATTCATTTGTTACTGTAGTAGTAACAGTTACCATTGCAATGATGTTCTACTGGCCCTTGTAGATGATACATTCGTACTCCACATACGCATAACATTATTAGCCATGCACTAAAGCGAATACTTGAGCTCGTCGCCCGTGTGAGGCGCATATTATCGGGCGCTTAGAGTCCATCCAGTAGTCAAAGTGCGTGCGCACAGTAGGCTACTAAATAACGAAACAGAGCTACCAAAAGAACGGCACGCGAGACTAAAGCGGCGGAAGGGATCTGCCGACGCATTCATTCATCGCTTCACTATACCATGTCGCAACATTCTCCGTCCCCAAAGCACCCTCTGAGAACTTACACTGCACTCAATATTTTAGCATGATAATAAGATGCAGATTTTTATAAAATTAATCTAGCTGCCACGTCTATCTCGATGTCTGTCTAACTAGCTCATCTACCTCTCTCCCTCTCAATGCCACATTGCTGTCAAGCAGGTTTGGATGCTGAAGGATATCCGACAAAGTATTAAACTTCTCTTTTTGATATCTGCTGCCAAAGTTAATTATTCTTCCGCAAAACTTAATTTTGTGGAAATTTTCCCACTCTTGTTGCACGAATTTTTAGACATGTTTAAAAAATACGTTCGTTTAAAGCAAGTAAATTGAGCAAATCTTTTAACCGTCGAAAAGCCCGTATCAAAATATATCAGAAAATGATGTCGCAACAATGTTCATTCTCAAAGCACTCACTGAGAGCATAGGTATTGTTGGGGATTCGAACCCCCAAGTGTCTCCAGACGCACGTACAGTAACACTGTTTCGCAATGCTGCGTAATATGCTTTTGTATGTGTGCGATGCATGTTGCATGTTGGGTGGTGTGCTTGCTTTCGGGGTCCGTGCCTACGGAGTCCTATCTATCTGTCTCGCATATTTAACCCTTATCCTATCCGTGTAAAAGTAAGTGGACCTTGGTTCAATGACAAAAGAAATAACTGCACGAGTCACATCAAAGACTCAACAGGTATAAATAGACTTACTGCTTTTCGAAAATAATCTTTCTTAGTAGGAAATAACAACTCGGAATTAGATCAACAGGTGCATCGCAATTGCGTTCCCTAGGAAATTACATGAACAAGGAGACGCCAAAAATAGGAGTTTTAAAAGGTAATCTTGCTATATCATCGCATCTCGCAGGACCGAAACACCATTAGATCAAAAAACATTCATCACCGAATGTACGAACGGCTATGGCGAAAATTTCCTTCTTATTCGGGCTGTTGCTTCTAGCAGCCCTGCTGCACCATCATCAGTCGCTCGTACAAGCCAGGGATTACTGCGGACCTGGTGACCACACAGTCAGCACCTGCAGTGAGTCGATCATTTTCTTCGATGATGTTGAAATTTTTACTCGGCACTGCAGCTTTTTCGAAATAATAGTTACAATATGCTCCAGCCTCAGAGTCGGTAAACACGTACAGTATACTGTAGTACCAGAGATGGGCATCAGTCGGTGCCTGGAGTAGTACAAGCCGGCTGTATGGGAGCACGCACCCCCCACTGGCGCACATCTCTATTTTATTCTGCATTTACCTCAAAAAGACCACTGTGATGCGGCGAAATACTAATTTAAATAAAAACTGTATTTGTTAAAATAAAATATTACATATATTTAGCATCCAAAGTTCTTCAATGCACAGAAATATTTCGAATAAACATAATTTCAGTTGAGTTCAACTCGTGCTGCTATTACCACGACACATGCTACAATTACACCAGAAACGCCCACCAAAAAGCCGCCGTAAGAAAACTCTTGTGCGATCATGACTTCTGCAGTTGCCTTAATCAGTACGCTGTTGACGGTTGGGGCGACTGCTCAACATTTCAAGCCAATATGTTCTGCGGAATAGTTAAAGTAGCTCAAACCTTCGATGGTGACATTAGCTGATGGGACAAAAAGTGATATCATTTCGAAAGTGTCATCATACAGAAAGAGTATGAGATTCTGTCCTTGCTATAAACGTTTTTTTCGCTATTATCACATCGCCGGTGGGACTCAAGATCGAGCTTGCCTCGCTGCAAGTGATGTCACTGCGGTCGCGCGCCCCTGTCATTGAGCTGTACTTTATTGAATTACCGCGATTGCTTTCATAATGGGTCGGTTCATATTTCGGACGTTGCTAAAGTCGAACTTAGCGGGTATTCTCTAGCATTACAGAAATTACGACTTTAGCTAAAGTGCGCGATATAATACCGAACCAATGAACATGAATTTTCGCTGTCACTCATTGGACGCTCTCTGCTATATTCATTATCTATATAGCTCTATGTTGTATTGTCTATTTCTTTTGATAGCAGATATTTCACCATTGCTTACACACATTGTATTTATTCACAGAAACTGTGTGCTCAAAAGAGAATCGTGCAATAGAAAGATTACGGCATTGTTTCAAGTGAGAATGATTTGTAGCCAAGGTTGATAAAGACGTCAACTTTGGACGAGGACCCGCAGCAAGTAGTGATCTGGAAAAGAGAATTTGAGAGAATGAGACAGAGGATAAAGCATTATCAATCAGCAAGTGCACTTACATGATTTCGCCCATTAGTATTGGCGGCGATGTCATAAATGATGTTCGAACTGCAGCCGACATCAGTGATCGACTCGCCGCGATAGGTCCATTGAAACAGACGCGGCTGCGAACCGCCCGCCAGAATCTAATGAATGATCATCGTTAAATATGTTTGTGTTTTGCAAAGATACACGCTGACCTACCACTACGGTAGGAACATAACTATATCTTAACTCTATAGCCGTGTCTATACTTTCGAAATATTACGTCTTTTCGGCTTGTTGATCATGATTCATCTACACTTTCATGACTTACGTATTTGTTGAGACATCACTCGGGATATCATGAAAGTGGGTGAAAAATACAATAAAAACCATACCTTATTGTCGCACAATTCGACTGCGTGGTGCTCCACGTCGGCGCCAGTGCTCAATACCTGGGCCATCGACATGGACGATAGATGCCAAATTGCCAGAGCTGGACCGCCGCCGCACACCTGAATGTTTTTCAATCTCAGTTGCAGTACAATCGAATTTAAGTGACTATTTTGAGCCGACATCAATAATTCCATGTCCGAAATTAATAACTTTTTAAATAATGAAGTCACAGTCATTTTCCGGTAGGATACGGTATTTTTCACGGTAAGAATATGCATTCCCACTTGATTTTTTCACGGAAAGCGCCAATACGAAACTAAACGTTCGTTATGTGACGCTAAATAAAGCCCAACTAAAGTGACGCGACGCAGACTGTTTAAGAACCAAGAATGAATAAACGGATGAAGAGGCATTCCTGATAACTGCACATAAAAGGCGCTAGAAAACTCGGATAAATGCCATCGGGCAGAGTGAGTCGTTAAGTGAGTCGATTTAAATGAGTTCTTAAGTCAGTTCTTGAACTTACAAGCCATTCTCCATCGACGGCAACGCATCCGAGCCAAGAGCCGAGCGCATTTCGCGCGCAATCCTGATTATCGGCCGGCTTCAGAGTGTGCACGCAGCCGTTGACTCGAGTATCTGAAGAGAATGATGGATCAGGGAAGCGGACTACCTATCTCAAGCCAACCCCAAAGGCGAACAGTGCCATCTTCACTCGCAGACGCCATCTCGTGTTCCGATCGCAATGCGACATCGTGAATGTAGTCCGAATGGCCGGTGAACGAGTGCTAAAATGATGCTATTATTGTCAAATGATTCTTTCCATTATTAAAGGGGAACAGCGGTCACTCTAGTTCTCAGACTTCTTTCATAAAACTGCTATAATTAGTACTGTTGCGGTTATGATAGCTTTATGAAACTGGCCTCTGAATAATATTTCGTAGGCTGTTATTAGAAACGTATGCAAAGATTGCTTAGCAGTAAGAAAACGATAATAATAAAAAATAAGTATGCTTCGAAAAGTTTTGACAATTTTCACTCATCTAATAATAAACTACGGTACATCCCCAAGAGGTATATATGGTTGAATGGACTTCCCCATTACGCAATCATGACATACGATTAATCGGCCATTCTCGAGGCTCCACACTTTGACGGCATTATCGCCGGCGCCGCCTGAGATCAGTCGTTCACCATCATCGGATACGGCCAGCGCGTTCACTTCGTAGGGGCCGGGCACCGACTCCACGCAGCTCGTTGCCACGTATCGGAATGAAGGCTTCGAATTTGTCCCCTGCTCACTCAGATCTTGCCACGAATAGCCGAACACATCGCCGTGACTGTCACCGCTGAAAATAACGATAATTGTGTTTCTTACAACACACATTACTAAGAGTGTTATCATATTTATCAAATATTTGTTCACTTTTGACCGAATCAATTGCTTGTTCTACGCATTTTATCGCAGATAATACAAATTGATTATCACTCATACGAATGCTCTATTTTCAGCTTGCAATTACTGAGAAGATATTGACACAAACAGATTCATTTTTCCGTAAATAATACCCACCCACTGCTGCTAATGAAATTTTATAATCTGCTATATTACGCGCAGTGGCACAAGTGATTAATCCGATCAAAATATTCTGATAGTATTCTTTGAAAAAAGGCAACGCATCGGCTATAGAGAATGATATTAATGGTGATAGAAGGAATAAGAATGCGTGCGAACCAAATGAGATGGTTGTCGTTTGATGCGAGAGCGTAGAGTTTCGACTCCCTCGGGGTGCCGTGATTCTTGTGCGTCAAGTGGAAAGCGGGAAGGCGAGGTCGAGTGTCCGTGTAAGAATTGCTCAGACAGTCGTCGAGACTGCAATCATTTGCTTGTAAAAAATCGCTACTGTTCTACTCGAAATTTCTTTGTCAGTAACATAGCGTTCAAGGCGATGTTCAAAGATTTCCGTCATTGTAAAATTAAAATTCGGTATTCAAGCGTACTCAAAAGTGGTCAAACGACCGTAACCATCAGCGACGACGAGAAACTTCCCGTCGGGAGAGTATGCCTGATCAAAAAGACGGCAGTAGTGGCGCTTCAAGGCGTTCATCGATCCCATCGTCGTTTATTAACTGCTACCTGCGCAAACACAAAATCTCTGCTGTAGTTTAACAATGCTGTACCAATCAATTTGCTGTAGGTACAAGCTCCAAAGCAACTTGCGCGTATTCGCTTCAATTTTGCTCATTTTGACCCTCAGTGGCAGCAGTGCGACGAAAACTGAATTCATTTATTGAGAAAGCAAGAGGACACAAGTCGTCGAACAAACACGGCTAAAGCCAGAGAAGACACAAAAATATCAACACAAACGTTAGGCACCAACGCAAATCGAATTTTAATCGGACTCCAATCGAAACACGGCGCCAATGTTTGGAATCCTTTGATCATAAATTGGCAGAAAGAGAAAATAATACTTAAATCACTATTTCACTAATTGAAATGCATTAAATGCAAAAATTAGTACAATTGGGATCGTATACTTTCGTCGAGTGAATAGAAATCAAACTTAACCAGAGACCCCTTTATCGTATTTTGACCAGAAAAAACTCATTGATTCATCAATTGAAGTACAGTAACATAATCTTTGCGTCAATAAACTAATTCAGAGATCAAAGAGATGAGCTCTCAAAAAAATAGTGCAACGTTAAGAGCTGCGCGGAGACCGATAAAAATCAAAAATTTGCCGTCAAGTGCCTGAATAAGGGAGGGTCGGTCTCCGCACGCACACCAAACGAACAGGCACCACTGTGCGACGAACCAAAGAAAGAATACGGTACTTGAATGAGGATACCCTTGCGTCAAACCCACGTGGACATCTGTAAGCTTAAAATAACTGATCGCAATCGAAAAAAAGTATCACACAAAAAATCAGAAAAGTAAGGCCCCCGCGTAGTCGAACGGATGTGTGAAAGAACGAAAAAAATCAGATCAAATCAATGGTTTTATTCGACAATCGAAAACAAACAAGCACAAAACCCCAAAACAGAATCTTATGCCGATGGCGTGCGTGGAGCGAAAAAAATACTACACGTCCACGCTAAATCATTAGCTATTCAGTGACACGACGAACCTCATCAACAGAGAATTGTTTACACCGCATTCAAAAAAAGAATCGACGATTTGCGATACGAGCGCCAAAAAAGGGAACTGAGAGAGAAGGCGCAACATAATCATTTTTCGCAAAATTGACGAGCAGCGGTTGATGTACAGGTTATGCACAGGGAAGGACGTACAGTTAGGACAGTGAACAACAACACGTGTATCAACGCAGACAACACAAGTCACAACAAACAAACACACGGGGAACGGTAGACCTTCACTCTCCACACACGGGTCTGCGTAAAATTGAGGACAAATTTAAGGGGCACTCCTTGGCCACCCTTATCTCTAGGGAAGGTACCGCGTCAATTGTTCTTACCTGCGCATGAAAAGCCGCCCGCGAATCGTATCAATTTATATTGTAATCAACCGACCGAAAAACAGCCTTGTCATACGTAGCTAAGAACAATCACCGCCACTCTCCCCCAAAGCTAAGGACGACCAGAGCATCCCCCATACGAGCGATATACCAAGTTCAACTTGAAAAAGTGAACAAAATTTACTAAACCCTAGTAAAAGAATAACGACACAAGCAAACAGATCTAGCGTCAAAGTATTTTGAAGAAACAGCGTAACTAATACGGCTAACGTAGAAGAAATCAATAAATCAAGTGGCCCACGGCTCGTGAGGCGCGGACGAAACCAAACTGCATTTGATATCCGTGTAGCAGGTAAATCACTTTGGCCGAACGGAGAAATAAATACAGGATAACGCAGTCGTACGTTGACTATACGCCTCACTTCCTGCTTTGCATTATAACACGCCACACGCGCATGCGTTTGTTTGCTACAGTATGCTACGCATGCGCGTATGGCGTTTTATAACGCAATGCCAAAAGTGAGGCGTATAGTCTACCGTACTAATGCAGTGGGCACGTGTCGCCGCAACTGAGAGCCGGGCGAGCGGAAAGAAACTCGTCGCATTTCGAGCAGTCAACAACTCAGGAAGAGAATGCAAAATATCACAACGGTCACGCACGTACACGTAAGTTTAGACGAGGACAACGACATCGGACGAGCACGGAGGAACGCGGACACACGGATGAGAGGACACGGAGGGGAGACGGACGATGGACGGTAGCCGACAGTTTTCAGCAGCGACAACGACGACGACGACGGCAGTCGTCGATCGTCACAATGGATGACAACCCACACTCACGCATACAACGCAGCTATTACCGTATTTTCTCCAATAAGCCCAGATCTCGCATTCCTCCCTTCGCGGTGTCTATTTGAACACACCATAATAAACCATTAGAGATCCTCGCAAGTTTTCCTTGCAATTGCTCGCAACAAACCCAACTGGAACATTTAGTGACTGCTCTTTCAAAGGACCCAAGCTTGGTGTTTCGCACAGAAAAATGCAATATTCCAAAAAAGAAGCACAAAAAGCCCCTGTAAAAAGGAGAAATCCCCACGAGATTTGTAAGAAAAAATACGGTAAGCCGCGCTGCGTTAAAGTACTGCCAGCGATATACTGATCAAACTTAATCGAACGTACGGCAAACGAATAATCCAATCGATAAGCACAAAGCAGTCGGTATCGCGCGACGCGCATACCCTCGCCTAACAGCAGTACGTTTATACTAACCATCCCCATACAAAATATAGGGGCGCAGCCTTCTTGGCCTCTTTATCCACCTCTATGTTTTGTACGGTGATGGTAAATATAAACGTATGGCTGTTAGGCGCTTGTGATGCGCATGATCAAATGAGGAAAGCGACAGCTGGAGACGGCAGGCAGAGAGCCGCGATAGGCGAAAGAAAGGAACAGTGCATCGATGTGCGAATCGCGAAGGTCGGGCTTTAACGTCGGCCATCAGACGCCGTACTGCGCGTTCAGTCGCTCTTTAAGCGGCGGCGGGAACTGACTCGTGAACGAATTCCAATTCGTTTCACCCACTTGAGTACGGAAGCCGTGCAAGATCTGCAGCAAACGCGTCATTCTCAATTATAAATCATTTCCGTTACCGTTATATACCGTTAATAAAGACGCCTTTCAATTCAACAAGGACACTATTCATATTGATTTGTCTCTGATGTTCTCTTTGATTTAGAAAATTTCCTTTTGTAAATTCGAAAATGTTATTTCCATTTTAATAAAAACTTTCCTAATTAAGTGAACATTCCTGAACTAATTTAATAGAAAAGTGTTTAATTTGATATGAAAAAATGCCCTCTTAGCTTCGAAACGTGTCCTTATATACTCGAAAATAGCATTGAACATCGCGCATACGGTCCGAAAACGTGCGCTTACCCTAGCAAACATGTCTTTAAGGTCGGGTTGGGGATGATTCCAGGATGCGATGGCGTCGCAGAGGAAAATAAAGTCCTGGATGACACCGGCGGGGTTGAGATTGATCATGAGGCAGAGGCCGCGGAAGGCGGACTCCTTCTCGTCGTTGTCGCGGATGTTGCGAAGGGCGAGACACCACGGTCGAATGAACTGCTGCAGCACTGGCGCCACTTCCGCCGCGCAGAATATTCCAAGTCGACCCAGTGTGATTGCTAAACAAACGATGCTTACAATTTTTTCACAAGCTCTGTCTCATATAGTCTAAAATTTTCGATTAGGAAGAAGAAATCATAAAACTGAAAATTAAAACTGCTTCGTAAGTTAATAGCGCTTCTTGCTATCAATTTATGTACGTAAAAACCAAGAAATAATTATCATTCTTGGTAAAAAATGGTGTTTTTGCAACGAAAGGTGGGCTGATCTTTAACAACTACGGTGCCTGACTCGATTCCTTCTTCGTCGCAGAGAAATTTTGACTATATTATAAACAAAAAATTACGTACCAGTGTTCTCGAGAAGCGTCTTGGGGGTCTTGTCGCGATTGATGATGAACACGAGCGCGGGCAGGAAGGCGCCGACGTACTGCCGCATGCCGTCGCCCATCTTCGTCGAGATCTCGCCGATAGCCCAAATCGAGTTGTTGCACACAGAGATCAACTCTGGGTTCAGGTTTTGAGATAGCACCGGCATGAATCCCTCTGCAACTTTATCACTTATTATTAACGACATCGTCGTTTCACCACATTTTTATCTTTCTTATAGAACAATGTTCTAATACAAGATGCTAATTATGGGAAAATGCGGCCATTCTGACTTGATAAAAATTTGCGATATATTCTCTTCAGCTACGCATGAAAAGACTGATTAGCGGTAATTTAATTATGATGGAAATCATTTTCACAAAGGAATTCATTTATACAAGATTGAAACGAACTAATTAAGTATTCATCGAAAAGCTGCTAATAAAAGAACACAACGTAAAGAAACAAATGAACTCACGCAAGAACGGCTCCACGTGCTGGTAGCAGGCCTTGGCCAAGTCGCCGAGGAGGGCAAAGGAGCTCTGTCGAACCTCAGGGGTAGCATCCTGAAAACGTCCATACGATTCAATACGAGCTAATCAATGCAAACTAATAGCAGATTTGGTAAATGAGTACCTGCGCGCATTGAAACATAAGCTGCATGATGTTGCTCTGCGCGACCAACGGCTCGATATGCTGACTCAGACCTTCCGCCAATCCGCTCAACAGATCCAACGCCACAATCAAAAAGTCCTTCTCCGGTATATCCACCTCGGATGGTCGTTGTACAGCGGCCTGAAGCGAGTACTCGATCGCTAAGAGTTCATTCCGTGAAAAAGGATCAATTAATAATGCATTCTTGATTTCAAATAGCTCGGTATTGCACACATAAAAATTACGGATTTTGTTGCGCGAAAAGAACAAATTATCAATTCTTGATACTTATGCAACATGGTTCGACGTATGGAAACACCAAGTATCTAATTTAAGGATTTCATGGTTGCCCTCATCCAACCCAAATAACAGCAACTTACGGCAGATTGTTCGAGATTGCGTTGAATGAGCAGAGTACAGCGTTCGAAAACAGGTCGGCAGTAGGGAAGGAATCCGTGTTGAAGCGCCGTGGCCACGGATGAAAGACATTCGAGCAGAGGGAAGAGCTCCTTGTCCTCGTCGCGCAACTTCATCCACTTGTTCATCAACGGCGGCATCAGCAGCTCGATGTACTCCTGCAGACGACATTGTCACTTTTTGCACGAATATAGGCAGTAGAAATGACCGGATTTTGCGGAGAACATATATATAAAGTATAAAAGACTTTATAGAATATTTTTTTGACCGGCTATTATTAGGGTTATTCCCGTACCCTAAACTCTGGCTTCCCTTTTTCGCAAATAAATTTTTTGAACCGTATTTTAACATTTAATTTCTCAAACGGTGTGCTGAACCACGAAAGACCACAAAGAAAAAATTAGTAAAATTTTAACATCTACCAATCCGTATTCGCGACGCGCATCCACGAAATTCTATAATGACATCACAAGCGCTATGACAACGTTTACGAACAAAACGGGCTATTTATGCTTCTGAATAAAGTGATCCACATCGTTTTTGCGCCAAACGTTAAGAAATGAGAAAATGACAGGCGCATAATCTTATTCGAAGGCAAAAACGAGTCTAAATCGACTTACTTGATTATTTAGGTAACTGCCGACGCTATCAGCCAGAGTGCCCACCGCATCGTAAAGTATCAGTAAATTTTTCGCTTGATAACGCTCGAATGCGGCTACCAGCGTCGTCAAAATCTCCGGCAAGTCGGGCACCAACTCCATGCACGCCTCCTCTTCCAACGTCGCGAACGCTGAACAGGCCGCTTCCTGCACGCGCTTGTTCCGATCAAGGATTCGCGCCAAAAGCTGAAACGGCCGCGTTTATCATCCAGAAATCCAAGAATAATCCAGAAATCGACGGAAATTTTGCGCAAAACACTCCGCTCAGACAGTACGAATACTTTGTCTTCACTTAAAGTCAGTGTAGGTAAGGAATGCATCATAGCGGAGGTCTTTAATTTCGCATGGATTTGAACCAGGATCGGTACGGTCGGAAGTCGGCGCTTCAACAAACTGCGCTACGAAGCATGACTCGTTACCTCGGTAAGTAGTCGCTTGAAGTACTGGTCGTGGGGCTGTTGCACGACGTAGTGGCAGTACCTAGAGAGCGTCCAACAAGTGATGGAGCGGACGAGGGCTTTTCTATCTTGCAGGCAACCGATAAGATAGGGTATCAACTCGGGCAAGTGGGTTGTCATGCCGTTCATGCAACCTTCGGCGACGGCACCCAGAGCCAATATTCCACTCTCCTTTATCTATAAGCTTTCCATTAGCAAAATTTCATGTCGCTGTTTCTTTCATTACCTCCCACTGCTGATGGAACAACGTCTCTTTGAGGATTGGCAGCAAAGTCGGCAAAAAATCGTCTCCGAATATGTTCGACAAAACGTCCAACGACGCCGCAGCACACTTTCCTGCAAAATGCCGCGGTCAGCTGATATATCAGGCCTAATAATGCCAAAGATTCAAGTCAAATACAAGATCTTTCATCGAAATTCGTTACTTTTGCATGCAATTTCGTCATCTCTGCATTCAGTTAAAACGCCAGTTTCACGAAACTGAATGCAAGACTGACGAAGTTGAATGCAAAGGTAACATATACAATCAACTCTTCTCATAACATCACCCCTTAGAACCGGGCAAAATGTCCCGCTACGGAAGTGAGACTCTATGAACTTGTGAGGCAAACAATGAAAGTTCCGTGCGGGCAGAGCGCGCGATAGCCAGATGAACTGACCTACCAGAGAGAAAGACAGTTTTGGCGCGGTTCGCCCTTCGTAATTGCCTCAATGTTAGGCCGTGGGGACGGCGAGAGAGAAAGGGAAAAATAGCTAATTTGTATATGCATGACGGATGCTATGGCAGATGCTGTAAAAATGTCAGAAATAGTACTCCGACAAAGCCCAGTGTGACGCTATGGGAAGAGTCGACGCTACGGAAATAGAAATGCCTGCACAAAATATAGTACGCTCTGTCGGTACCGGTGCAGAGAAACGCTATGGGCGGTGGCGCTAGGGGAAGAGTTGGCTGTATGATGAAAGACTCCGTAAGACGTTATCAAGAACAAAAAAGGGAAAACTAATTATTACGATGCCAACGGAACGAAATCGAAATATTCCGACGAACAACAAAGAGTTCATAGCAAACATACTGAGATTCCATTCGGTAGAAGAGTCGTCACCGCCATCGTCCATATCGTCATCTTCATTCTAGAACGATATGCGTCAATGTGAAAATGAACAAACATCAATTCCGTACCACCTCGTTCTCGTCTCTCATGTGCTTCTGCATCTGCGTTTTGGCGCGATGAAACCGTGGTCGGATGTCCTCCAGCCGGTCGGGCACCATCGCGTCCTCTTCGACGTCTCCCTAAAACAACCGAAAGATTAATGAAGAAAAAGTTTCTTCGAAAAACTAGAATAATTTTAATTTTGAAAGAGTTATTTAGGAAAATTCAATTTTCACAGAGATGGCGATGAACAAACAGCTTGTACCTTGAGCAGCAAAATGTCCATTTCAGAATACTTCATGGCGTGTACGAGGATGGGAATCAGCTTGGGTAGATGGTTCTGGAGGGTCTGCTTGCAGACGATTGGGTTCTCGGCGAGTGCGAGCCAGAACTCGCACGCTTCGAGGGCGGTGTGCTCGTCGCTATCCTGAAAGAGAACTCTCGGGTCGGTTCGAAATACACCGTCTTTCATCATAATTCGTCACTCTTGCATTCCCTGGCGTCAATCCTGCATTCAATTTGTCAAACCAGCATTCTAATTAATGCAAAATAGACTAAATTAATGGGAAAAAACTAAAACCGCGCCTTATGTTTTCGTGGTCTTCAAACGTGCCCTATGTTTGATGTTTTCTGTATGTTCAGGTCAGACATTTGGCGCGTTTGAAAACTACGAAAACATAGGGCGCGTTTTAATTGTTGTTCAAATGAATGCAATAGTAACGAATCGTGATGAAAGAAAGTATAAGATTGAATGAAAGAGAAGTTGACGCACCTGCGTCCGCATGAGCATGAACTCGACGATGTTGCCGAGTTGAGGAGCGAGCTTCTCCAAGTGGCAGTCGAGCAGCAGCGTCAGCGCGCGGCACAGCTGTCGTTGCACTTCCTAAACAACGCGCTATGATCCAACTGCCTTCGCAAAGACACATCCCATCCCTTACCTGGTCAGTATCGTTGGCCAACGAGAAGAGCTGCACCAAAAATGCGTCTATGTAGTTGTTCAGACTTTCGCACTGCACGAGAAGACAGCAGTTGACGCAGTTGACAGCGAGTGCTCTGTAACGTCGAGGTAAGCGGGGGATGATTGATTGATTGAAAGGGGGAGGGGGACTAACCGAATCTTAGGCGTTTGCGATGAGAAAAACTGCAGCAGTTTGGGAATGAGCATTTCGAGTGGCGCCGACGCTTCCTGCGCCAAAGTATCCGCCGAATCCTCGCAGATCTTCTGTAGCGCGCCCATTGAGCCCTGCAAGAAATCATATCAACCAGTCTCACTTTCACTCTCATCAAATGATCGAAGAACAGTTGGAAATTTAAAAGCACAATCCCTTTAAAATCAGCAGTATAAGGAAGCGCCTTTGTCATTTAAAATATGAGTCAAAATTCAATATACGCAAGTTAATAACAATTGCAGCCACCCCTATTTGCGCGGAATGTACTGGAAACCACTTTTAGCTGCGCATCACAATCTGCCTGCCAATTTGTCAATTCATAACGTAACTAACCGCTAATTAGCGTTGCCTAAGGTAGCTAGTGGCAATCTATGCAATATTCCATGGCGCCTAGGAGCGGCCGCAGTTCTCCCCTAATTAAATAGCAATGATAATTACGAAATCGTCGCGTAACAAGTAGCGTTGATGATGCCATTAATTATAGTCAAATTTTACCGATTAGTAACAGGAAATTTTTGACTGAATACGGCTAACTGCTTTGAAAGTCGATGGCGCTTCTTCCCGTCAGTTTACGAACATAAAACCAAGAAATGACCAGCATTCTTGGTGTAAAATGGTGTTCAAGCATCGAAAAGCGAGATCTTTTTTGCCAAATATGTTGCCTAGCTCGAATTCTTGTTACTGATCGAAAAATGTTAGACTATATAACTAGGGGTAACAGCAGTATAACAATAAAATCTCTTTACAAAGTGAACCGCAAGGGAGCAACCGACCTCGCAAACGCCGGCATCAGGCGAGTCGAGCAAGGCGCAGAGATCGGGCAGAAGGTTGGGCCATCGGACGACACCTTCTTGCAGCACGATGTTCGTCACGATAATGCCCACGGTCGCTCTGATCAGCGGCGATGGGTCGCCAATCGCCACCAAACTCTCCCGCTTCACAAACGATCGAATCTCATCCGGAAGTCGATTCCAGAATACTCGAATGGTATTCTTCAGGATTAGCCCGCTCAGCGACCGAGTCGCCTCTTCCTGGTCCGTCAGCCGGGCGAGGATGAAGACCAAATAGTTGCAGAACTGTGGATGCTCATTGAGCTGGTCCAGACGCTGAAAGGCGCAGAGTTTTCATTGAGACTTTGATTATACAGGGTCTCTCATAATATTTCACTTTCAATTTACATTAGTCACTCTAGCATTTAATTGCGTCATCTCTGCATTCATTCAGAACTCTAGTTTGACGAAAATGAATACTAATAGAACGAATTTTGATCAACTACCCCCATAAGATAATTCGAAAAGACTTCTTCAATCTGATTCTCTTAAGAGCTGTAAAACATTTGAAGGGAAATCGTAGTCTCTTATATTCCGGTTCTACTGAACTCCTATAAACAATATTTCCACTTTAATAAGGATACTTTTCTGATCAAAATGGACACTTTATCGAATCAGTTTCACAGAAAAGTATCCTTATCGAGGTGGAAATAATATAAGCAGAAAAGATTAACGATCCAAGATCCCACTCACCTCCTGTACATTTCGCTGAGTCTGAGTGTCGGGCGACTGCGACTGTTGCAATAATTCGAGCACCTGAACAAGTGAAACGATCATAAAGCAAAATGCTCGCTGTTGACGAGATATATTCAAACCTGCTGCAGCTCGGTCGGAATAGGTTGCCAGGTTGGGTTGCTCATCACTGTCATGCTAGTAGCGAAACGACCACCAGCACTTCA
>NIUQ01002110.1:0-24469 GCA_002796945.1 Plectus sambesii
AACATCGGCCATAATCTGCTGAGCGATGATGTGATTTGTGCTGCTGGTCGGCTGAACGGCCTGATGGTGGTGCAAAAGTGTTGGGGCGCAGAGCTGCGCAACATTAATATTGGCGACGAAACGCTGCTGGCGATGGCTGATGCAGACCACATGCCCTCGTACTTCTGTTTCATGGGTTGCTTAGGTATCACACCCCGTGGAGTTCGCGCCTTCGTCGAGGTACATAGCTTAAACGTTGCGCAGGGTTTTCATCAAATATGGCGGTCTGCGCTTTTAGCGAACAAAAAATGTAATCATCTTGCAACTGTTTTTCGGTAGTTTCGGTAATTGATCGATCTAGTCGCAAATTGTAGCAATATTTGATGAATGCGTTGCGCTTTATTTTCCCCATGTTCGATGACAGAGTATTTCTCTTTGAAGAAGTGGATGAAGAAGCAAAGCCAGACGCCAAATAAGAAAGCCTTCAGTTACGGAGGGCCTTTGGAGTTGTGCGAGCTAACATTCTTCAATTGCGCGAATGTGAGGCAGGCTGCGGTCAAAGAGGCGTGCCGCGATCTGCTCAAGAAGGAAACGATTGCTGGAGCCAGCACGTCTTCTGTTGATGATAACAGAGAGCCAAGCAAATATGTGGGCTCTTCCATCCAGTTCCTCTCAAACAATCGCTGTTTGGACATCATCTTTCACTATGAGGTCTGTGCCGATTACTGCATATTCGAGTATATCAATTTTGTAGCCATTCTTCTCTCACTGCATCGGCGATCCAAGAGTGAGAAAGTTGTTCGACAACGAAATCGACTACGACGATTTGGATCCGGAAACCGAGGATGACGAAGATGAAGACGAAAGCGAAGACGAAGATGATGACGACGATGACGAAATCGATATCGATAACTATGATGGGTATGATTCCACGGACTACCCTGACGACGCTGTGTTTTGAGTGTCACTTCGTTGAGCTCTTTATCGTTTACCTCTTGCGAATTACATTTGTTATGCTCTCGCTCTGATCTCTCCGTAAGGCCAAAGCGCGTTGAACACTAGTGGCGTCACTTGTTTGTTGATATGATGTTCATTTGAGGCCGGCTGGCAACTTGTGGTCTTCTCTAAAAGGATATTTTATCAGGATATTCTCCAACTCTTGCTGTTTTGTGCACCAGTGTGGGTTTTATATCAAAAGAATATTTTATCGCGCTGATTCTTTTGAGTACATGTTGATAAGAATAAATGTTTCATTACATTGGGTCGTTCGTTATGATCCAGTCAGCGTTTCCAGTCGTTTTGGATTATTTTTTGCAAATTGCTATGTCTTTGCAATACCGGACAAAACTAATGTACCCTATGTACTCTAATAGACGCCCTGGACGAATATTATTTCAACCTACGCTCGAGAGTGAGCGTTAAAGGTGTAAACTATTTCCTCTCATTAATTTAAACAAGAGAAAGAGGAAATGGTTTACACCACGTTGTTAATGCGCGGCTAAAAATTAATTACTGTACGTGCCCACCTAAAATGGCTGATCAGGGTTACTGTTTAATTGGATGATGGCGATTATTGGAGGATTAACAGTAACTTATTTTGAGGCTTAGCGAGAGGAACAAAGATAGATAAGGTAGAGAGTGAAAATGCGAGAATGATACGCGATGCGCGAATCATTTTAGGCTATATTTCGCAACAACGTTGGGTTACTGTATGACATGTATTCGTGCGGATAATCTGTGATTTCATCACTATAGCTTAAAGAATCAGCATATTGCAGAGAAAGGAGTAACCAGCGTTGTTTGCAACATTGTGGACCTCTCTCAGTTGGATCGCCCATTACTTAGAGGATGGTAAGCTTGTGAACTCATCTTCGTTGGAATCAGCCTTTTTTCAGTCAATCGCAGCTCTCGAAGCCGAAAACGCTCGTCTTCAAGCCGAAATTGATCGTTTACGGCACGCGCTCGGTGACTTCAATGAGCGAATCGTGTGTGGCCAGCTGACGGGCAAGTTGCCTGACAACTTCCTCGAACAGTTCAGCCAACTTCCTGACCGACCATTGGAACAAGTGCTGCGCTTTCTCCCTACCCGTCAGGTGCCCCAAATGCGACGCGTATCGCGCAAATTCAACAACGTATGTGTCAATCGTATGATGCAATTTAATATTCCTCAACTACAGGTCATCAGAAAAGGCAGCAAATCCATGCCGAAGAAGGAGAGTAAAGGCTCAGTCGTGTTCAAAAGCTGCAATACCGGAGAACTAACTGTGGAGTTGCGTGATTGCAAAAGCAAATTCCTTAAGACGACGTTGGCGGACGATGGAGTCGCGTTAACGGAGCTGTTTCGCTTCATCCGCATCGGTGGTTGGATGTACTTCGGCGAAGGTTTGTCGGCGGCCGACAAGGTGCTGGACCAGCTGAGCAAGGCATGGCTCACAATTCGTCCAAATATGGTGATCTTTGCTGGTGACCTCTCGCAGACTTCTCGAGACTCACTGAGAGCATTCCTTGTGAAAGTCGAGCCATCCATCATGTGGCTCCATTTCCAATACGCGAATAACATCGGCAATCTGCTGAGCGACGATCTGATTGGTGCTGCTGGTCGACTGGACGGCCTGATGGTGACGCCAGCGTGTGGGGGCTTGAGGCTGCGCAACATTAATATCAGCGACGAAACCCTGTTGGCGATGGTCGACGCGGACCACGTCCCGTCCTACCTCTATTTCATGGGTTGTTCGGGCATCACACTCCGCGGCATTCGCGCCTTCATCGAGGTACATCGCTTAAACTTTGTGCAAGGTTTTCATCAAATATCGCGGTCTGCGATTTTTGCGATAAAAAACAAGAAATGTGTTAGTCATCTCGAAACTGGGTTTCGGTAATTGATTGCATAAGTCGTAAATTGTACTAATGTACCATGAGTGCAGAGCGCTTTGTTCTCCCCATGTTCGATGATAGAGTATTCCTCTTTGAAGAAGTGGATGAAGCAGGAAAGCCAGACGCCAGATAATAAAGCCTTCAATTTCGGAGGGCTTTCAAAGTTTTGCGAGCTTTCATTTTACAACTGCGCGAATGTGGCGCAGGCTGCGGTCAGAGAGGCGTGCCGCGATCTGCTCAAGAAGGAAACGATTGCTGGAGCCAACACGTCTTCTGTTGATGATAGTAGAGAGTCGGACCGATATGTGGGCTGTTCCATCCAGTTCCTCTCAAACAATCGCTGTTTGGACATCATCTTTCACTATAAAGTCCGTCCCGATTACTGCATATTCGAATATAAATAGTAGCAAATATATATCACTTTTGTAGCCATTTCTCATTCAAATCATGGACGATCCAAGAGTGGAATACTTGATCGACAGCCAAATCGCCGTACACGATTTGGATCCGGAAACCGAGGGCGACAATGATGAAATCGATGTTGATAACTGAGATGGGTATGACTCCATGGACTACCCTGAAGACTCTGTGTTTTAAGAGTGTCACTTCGTTGAGCTATTTATCGTTTACTTATCGCGAATTATATTTCTTATGCGGTTGCTCTGATCTCTCCGTAAGGCCAAGGCATATTGAACGCTGTTCACAAAGTGAGAAACATGGCGTCGCAGCGTTTCGAACCGGCTTGTGGTGGCGTTAGCTGAAAATAGTCGTTCATTAAGCCATTCGTATGTCGGTTTCTCGTCGTTCAATGATTGCTCCTATGTCTCTTGCTGTTTTAAATGCACCAGTGTGATTTATCAAAATAATATTACTGTGCTGCTAATTTTGATTACTGCTTGATAAGAATAAAAGTTTTATCACATTCGGTCGTCCGTCACTATGCATTATGCGTTTCCAGTCGTCTTCATTGATTATTTTTTACAAATTGGCCTATTCAACGTGTTATGTCGGTGCAAACTATTGTACCATATATACGTCAATTAATGCCCTGGACGCCCTTTTTCAACCAAGGCTTGAGCCGGGCGCTTACTGGAGGATTTTCGGCAACTTATTTTCGGCAACTTATTCGCGGGTTAAGCGGGAGGAACAAAGACAGATAAGAGAGAGCGAGTACGCGAGAGCGATATGCAATGCGCAAATCATTTTAGGCTAGATTTCGCGATGAAATGGGTTACTGTATGAAAGGAATTTGTGTGGATAGTTTGTGATTTCAATATCCCGATACAAAAAAGTCAGCAAATTGTAGAGAGGGAATTGCCTGAGTTGTTTGCAAGATTGTGAGCAAGTATCAGCTGTATCCGCCATTTCTACTAAAATAGCAGGTTTTATTGAACTGATCTTCTTAATCGATCAGTTCTCTCTTCAGTCAATGGGGACACTCGAAACCGAAGTCACTCGTCTTCAGGCCGAAATTGATCGGTTACGGCGCGCGCTCACTGACGTCTGTGGGCAAATCGTGTGCGGCCAGCTGACGGGCAAGTTGCCTGACAACTTCCTCGAGCAGTTCAGCCAACTCCCTGACCGGCCGTTGGAACATGTGCTGCGCTTTCTGCCCGCCCGTCAGGTGCCCCAAATGCGTCACGTATCGCGCAGATTCAACCATGTATGTTTTGTCATCTGCTGAAATTTAACCTCCCTCGATTAAAGTTGATCAGGAAATGCAGTAAAACAATGCCGAAGAAAGGAAGTAAAGGTATTGGCTCGGTCTTGTTCAAGGCGAACCATGCTGGAGAACTCACCGTGGAATGGTTTGACCCTAACGGCATCAAAATCAAGGAGGCGACGTGTGCGGGCGAAGAAGTCGCGTTATCGGAGTTGCTGCGCTTCATGCGCGTCGATCATCTGATATATTTCGGGGAAGGTCTGTCGGCAGCCGACGAAGTGCTGGATCAGTTGAGCAAGGCGTGGCTCACAATTTGTCCGTTGGTGGTGATTTTCGCGGGTGATTTTTCAAAGACCTCTCGAAACTCGCTGAGAGCATTCCTGGGGAAAGTCGAGCCATTCGTTAAACAGCTCAGCTTCCAAGATGCAAGTAACATCGGCCGTAGTCTGTTGAGCGACGATCTGCTTAATGCTGCTGGTCGGCTGGACGGCCTGATGATAAAGCCATTGTGTTCGGACTCGGACTTGTGCGATATTAATATAGGCGACGACACGCTACTGGCGATGGCTAACTCGGACGACATGTTCTTTCACTTCTTTGTCCAGGGTTGCTCGGGCATTACACCCGGCGGCATTCGAGCCTTCATCGAGGTACATCGCTTAAACGCTGCACCGAGTGTTCATCAGTTATCACGATTAGCGATTTTTGCGATCAGCAACCAAAAATACCTCCAGTAATCTCAGTTATATTCGACAATTGATCAAACAAGTCGTAAATTATAATGATATACAATGAATTCTTAGCGCTTTATTTCCGCCATGTTCGACTACAAAGTATTCTTCTTTGAAGAAGTGGCTGAAGAAGGAAATGTACAAGTGCGAGCTGTTATTCTACAAATGTTCGAATGTGACGCCGGCTGCAGTCGAAAAGGAGTGCGGCGATCTGCTCAAGAAGGAAATGACTGCGAGAGTCAATAGCGGAGAGATGAGCAATCGAGTTAAATACACCATTGAGTGTCACTCAAGCGATCGCCGGCTGGAAATCTTCTTTGACATTGATGTTCGGGCTGATTAATGCTAATTTGCGTAGAAATAATTTTAATTTTATTATGTTTTGCAGTCATTCCGTTTACACTTCGTCAAAGAACCGAGACCAGGTGTCTCGATCGACGACTTATTCGAAGACGACGACGATTTGGATTCAGAAATGGACGACGATGACGATGTCGATAGCTATGAATATGATGGGTATGACCACATGTGTTACTGAAGATGCTATGTTTTGAGAATGTTATTCCATTGAGTTGTTTATTGTTTACTCCTTGCGAATTACATTTTTTATGCTCTCGCTCTGGTCTCTCCGTGATGCTAAGGCACGTTGAGCACGGCTAAAAAAGTGAAAAAACGTAAGGCGATGCACTGACTCGAATTGGCTAGCGATGTCGATAGTTGAAATGTATCGTTCATTAGGCCATTCGCGCGTCGGTTAACTCGCCACTAAACGATTGCTCCGATGTCTCTTGCTGTTTTCACTGCACCAGTGAGTGTTTATCAAAAGAATATTACCACGCATTCTTTTGATTACTGATTGTTGAGAATAAAAGTTTTATTACATTCGATCGTCCGTTACCATGCATTTTGCGTTTCCAGTCGTCTCTAAAGACTACTTTTTACCAATTGTAATATTCAAAAAAAGTCAGCAAATTTCAGAGACAGAACGGCCTGTTTTCTTTGCTAGATTGTGAGCCAGTATCAATTGGATCATCATTTCTTACGGGATGGTAAGTTTATTGAACTCATCTTCGTCGTAATCGTTCGATTCTCTTTTCAGTCGATGGAGGCACTCGAAGCCGAAGTCGCTCGTGTTCATGCCGAAAATGATCGGCTACGGCGCACGCTTGCTGACTTTAATGAGCGAATTGCGTGCGGCCGGCTGACCGGCGAGTTGCCTGACAACTTCCTCGAACAGTTCAACCAACTTCCCGACCGACCGTTGGAACAGGTGCTGCGCTTTCTGCCTCCTGGACAAGTGGCCCAAATGCGTCTCGTATCGCGCAAATTCAACCAGGTATGTTCAGTTATCTGCGGCAATTCATCCTCCCTCGATTACAGTTGATCAGGAAATGCAGCAAAACAATGCCGAAAAAGGAACAGAATGGGTCAGTTTTGTTCAAGATCAATGACGCCGGACAACTCACTGTAGAGTTGTTTGACGATCGCGGTAGCAAAATCACTGAGACAATGTTAACTGGCAACAAAGTCGCATTGTCGGAGCTGCTGCGCTTGATCCGAATCGACGGTCTGATGTTCTTCGGCAAAGGTCTGTCGGCGACCAGCGAGGTGCTGGACCAGTTGAGCAAGGCGTGGTTGGCAATTTGTCCAGAGGTGGTGGTCTTCGCGGGCGACCTCTGTCAGACGTCTCGCGACTCGCTGAGAGCATTCCTTGTGAAAGTTGAGCCATTCATCGGGCGGCTCCACTTCCAAGGCGCGAGTAACATCGCCAAAAGTCTGCTGGACGACGACCTTATTGGTGCCGCTGGTCAGCTGGACGGCCTGATGGTGCAGCCATATTACTGCGGCTGGAGGTCGCGCAGCATTAATATCGGCGACGAAACGCTGCTGGCGATGGCCGACGCGGACGATATGCCCTCGTACTTCCTTTTCATGGGTTGCTCGGGCATCACACCTGGAGGCACTCGCGCCTTCATCGAGGTACATCGCTTAAACGCTGTGCAGGGTTTTCATCAGTTGTCACGATTTGCGACTTCTTAGCGATCAAAAATCAAAAACGTTTTCTGTAACCTTGCAGTTTTCCTCGATAAGTGATCGCACAAGTCGTAAATTGTAGCATTGTACCGGGTTTTTCCGAGAAACCACCCCGAGGCGTTTTCTTTGTTTGAGTACTTTTGACGAGTCCAGCAGAAAGCCAAGAAAGTGCCCCGGGCACTTGTTAGGAAAGTAG
This sequence comes from Plectus sambesii, assembly GCA_002796945.1. Classification (NCBI taxonomy): domain Eukaryota; kingdom Metazoa; phylum Nematoda; class Chromadorea; order Plectida; family Plectidae; genus Plectus; species Plectus sambesii. The sequence continues at coordinate 7,478 of NIUQ01002110.1, forward strand.
TAGAAACGCCATATTTGATAACAAGATACGCTGTAATAGTGTTTTTCGTCGTTTATGAACAAAAACATCGCAAAGTAACTTGAATATGCAAAGCAAAGAAGTAACATAGTCTTTTGTATGCTATTCCTTTAATTAATTGCAATATATACCGAAAATTGTGTATAAAAGTGTTATAAATATACTCGCTGTGGTGAGTCACGAGTGTTAATCGCAAATCCTAAGAAACGCCCTGGGGGCGCTTTGTCGGAAAATAAGCCTGAAAAAGCGCCCAGAGGGCATTTGTTTGGGGGGGGCCGTTTCTCGGAAAAACCCGGTACGATGACTGCATGGCGCTTTATTTCCGCCATGTTCTCCGACACAGTATTTCTCTTTGAAGAAATGGATGAATAAGTGGATGAAGACAGGAAAACCAGAGGCGAGCGCAGAATTCACAGTTGACATATTGAGATCGGATTGGGATTTGCTCGAGCTAATCTTCTACAACTGCGTGAATGTGACACCGGCTGCGGTTGAAGAGGCGTGCGGCGATCTGCTCAAGAAAGAAACTACTGCGGTATTATTTGGCAGCGGCATGGTCGACCGAGTGTTGTACTCCATCCAATGTCGCTCAAGCAATCGCCGCCTGGAGATCTTCTTTCACATCAATGTTCGACCCGATTGTTGCGCATTCCCATAGAAATAGCAGATAATTTGAAATTTTGCAGCCATTCCGCTCCCACTTAGTCAACGAACCAAGACCGGGTGTCGCGCTCGACCTCTTAGTCGACGATGAGTGGGATTCGGATATGGACCACGATTACGAAGATGTCGATGACGACGACGACGACGACGATTTTGAAGCCGATTACCTTAATGGACATGACCTAATTATGCCCAATGGACAATGGGCATGATTATCCTGAAGGCCTGATATTATGTCACTTCATTGGGCTGTTTATCATTTACTTCTCGCGAATTCCATTTCTTATGTGCTTGCTCTGATCTCTCCGTAATACCGACGAACGCTGAACGCTGCTAACAAAGCGAGAAGCGTTTGGCGATGCAGCGACTCGAATGGGCTTGTGGTGGCGTTCGCTGAATATTGTCATCGTTAGGCCATTTGCGCATCGGTTAACTCATCATTCAATGATTGCTCCGATGTCTCTAGCTGTTTTAAATGCACCAGTGTGTTTTATCAAAATAATATTACTGTGCTGCTACTTTTGATTACTGCTTGTTAAGAATAAATGTTTTTATCACTTTCGGTCGTCCGTCACTATGCATTATGCGTTTTAGTCGTCTTCAAGGATTATCTTTTATCAATTGTACTATTCAAAGAAAGTCAACAAATTGTAGAGACGGAATTGCCAGTATTCTGTGCAAGATTGTGGGCGACTCTCAGTTGGATCAGTCATTTCTCACAGGATGGCAAGTTCATTGCACTTATCTTGGTTGTAGCCGACCGATTCTCTTTTCAGTCGATGGCGACTCACAAAACCGAAGTCGCTCATCTTCAGGCCGAAAATGATCGGTTACGGCGCGCGCTCGCTGACTTCAATGTACGAATCGTTTGCGGCCGGTTGACGGGCAGGTTGCCTGACAGCTTTCTCGAGCAGTTCAGCAAACTTCCTGACCGGCCGTTGGAACAGGTGCTACGCTTTCTGCCTGCCCGCCAGGTGGCCCAAATGCGTCACGTATCGCGCAAATTCAACCATGTATGTTCAGTCATCTGCGGCAATTTATTCTCCCTCGATTACAGTTGATCAGGAAATGCAGTAAAACCATGCCGAAGAAGGAACGTAATGGCTCAGTTTTGTTCAAGAGCCACTATGGCAGAAAACTCACTGTGGTGTTGTTTGACGATCGCGGTTGCAAAATAAATGAGACGACGCTTGCGAGCGATAACGTCGCGTTGTCGGAGCTGCTGCGATTGATCTGCATCAAGGGTCTGATATACTTCAGCGATGGTCTATCGGCGGCCGACGAGGTTCTAAACCAGCTGAGCAAGGCGTGGCTCACAATTCGTCCGGAGGTGGTGGTCTTCTCGGGCCACCTTTCGAAGACCTCTCGAAACACGCTGAGAGCATTCCTCGTGAAAGTCGAGCCATCCATCAAACGACTCCACTTCCAGAGTGCGGATAACTTCGCTCAAAGTCTGCTGAGCGATGATCTGATTTGTGCTGCTGGCCGGCTGGATGGCCTGATTGTAGTGCCATGGCCGTGGGGCTCGAAGGTGCGCGACGTTAATATCGGCGACGAAACACTGTTATCGATGGTCGACACGGACCACACGTCCTCGTACTTCTTCGCCATAGGATGTACGGATATTACACCCGGTGGTATTCGTGCCTTCGTCGAGGTACATTGCTTATTCGCTTCGCAGAGCTTTTATCAGTTGTCACGATTTGCGATTTTTTGCAATCGAGAATCAAAATGCTCTTAATAATGTCACAGTTATTCTCGATAATTGATTGCATAAGTCGTAGATTGTAGTAAAGTACGATGAATGCGTAGCGCTTCATTTACGCAGTGTTCGGCGACTGTGTTCTCTTCTTTGTAGAAATGGACGAAGAAGTGGATGAAGACAGGAAAGCCAGAGGCGGGTGCGAAATCCACAGTTTACAAATTGAGATCGGAGTGGAATCTGTTCGAGCTAACACTTCACAAGTGCGCGAATGTGACGCTGGCTTCGGTTGAAGCGGCGTGCGGCGCTCTCCTCAGGAAGGAATGGATTAAAGAAGTTGATGACAGAGACGGAGAGATGAACTACCAATTTTATATTGCCATTGAGTGCCACTCAAGCAATCGCCGCCTGGAAATTCACTTTGACATTGAGGTTTGGGCCGATTGTTGCGCATTCGCGGATAAATAACAATAAAATATTTAAAACTTTGCAGTCATCCCGCCCCCACTATATCATCGAACCAAGACCGAATGTCGCGCTCGACGACCTAATCGACGACAATTGGGATTCGGAAATGGACGACGAAGACGATGAAGACGAAGACGAAGAAGACGAAGACGAAGAAGACGAAGACGAAGAAGACGAAGACGATGACGATGAAGATAATGAAGATAGCGATCTCTACTAGCCGTTCCTGCCATTGCTCTGTTGTCGCTGTGTTTTAAGAATGTCGCTTCCTTCAGCTGTAAATTAGAATTCGTTAATGTCGGTTTCACTTATACCGGTAATTTTGACCGGTCCCGCAATCACCGGTATAAACGAATTTCACTGTATATAGTATAGTTTTTGCGAATTTTATTCTCGTCATTTGTATTATTTGTATTAAAAGCATATTACCACGCTCATTCGTTGCTTACAGATTGATAAGAATAAAAGTTTTATGAGATTCGATTGTCCGTTACGATGCATTGTCCGTTTCCGATCGTCCCCATGGATTATTTTTTACCAGTTTTACTATTCAAATCAAGTCAGCAAATTACAGACACGGAACTACCAGTATTCTTTCCACGATTGTGGGCAAATATCAGTTGGATCAGTCATTTCTTACAGAATGGTAAGTTTATTGGACTCTTCGTTATAATTGGACGGCTCTCTTTTCAGTCGAAGGCGGCACTCGAAGCCGAAGTCGCCCGTCTTCAGGCCGAAAATGATCGGTTACGGCGCGCGCTCCCTGACTTCAGTGGGCGAATCATGCGCGGCAAACCGACGGGCAGGTTGCCCGACAACATCTTTGAGCAGTTCAGCCAACTTCCTGACCGGCCGTTGGAACAAGTGCTGCGCTTTCTGCCCGCCCATCAGGTCACCCAAATGCGTCGCGTTTCGCACAAATTCAACAATGTATGCTCAGTCACCGACTACAATCTAATATACGTTTTTATTATATTTAATCTTCGCTGGTTACAGTTGATCAAAAAATGCAGCAGAACCATGCCCAAGAAAGAAAGTGATGGCTCAATCTCATTCAAGAGTTATCGTGCCGGAGAAGTCGAAGTGGCGTTGTCTGAGTTTTGCGCGCGCAGAACCACTGTAATGAAGCTGGCGGGCGATAAAGTGGCGTTGTCGGAGCTCCTGCGCTTCATCCGCATCAGCGGTATAATGTACTTCGGCGAAGGTGTGTCAGCGGCCGATGAAGTGCTGGATCAGCTGACCAAGGAATGGCTCACCATTCGTCCGGAGAAGGTCATCTTCGCGGGCGATCTCTCACAGACGTCTCGAGACTCGCTGAGAGCATTCCTCAAGAAAGTCGAGCCATCCGTCAAGAAGCTCATCTTCCAAAACGCGAGTAACATCGGCAATCTGCTGAGCGACGATCTGATTGGCGCTGCTGGTCGGTTGGACGGCCTGCTCGTGATGCCAGCGTGTTGGGGCTCGGAGCTGCGCAGCATTAATATCAGCGACAAAACGCTGCTGGCGATGGTCGACACGGACCAAATGCGCTCGTTCTTCTGCCTCATGGGTTGCTCGGGCATCACACCTGCGGGCATCCGTGCCTTCGCTATGGTATCTCGCTTATAGGGGAAGTCTGGTCTGTCATTTTAGGTGAACACGTACAGTTATTAATTTTTGCCGCGCAAAACAATGTGTTGTAAACTATTTCCTCTTTCTATTATTTTAATAAAAAAAGAGGAAATAGTTAACACCACGTTGTTATGCGCGGCAAAAAATTAATAACTGTACGTGTTCACCTAAAATGACAGACCAGAGTTCCCCTTTTAAGGCTGCGCAAAGTCATCATCATTTGTCACAATTTACGATTTTTTGCGATCAGGAATCAACAATACTTCAGTAATCTTTCTTTTATTCTCAGTAGTTGATCGTACTGGTTGTAAATTGTAACGATATATGATGATTGCATAGCGCTTAATTTCCGCCATCTTCGATGACAGAATATTCTTTGAAGAAGTGGTTAGGAAAAGGAAGATCGAAGACAGCTGGGCCAAACTACAGCTGCAGACATGGAATGGAGTTGTGCCAGCTAGCATTCTACAATTGTGCCAATGTGACGGTGGCTGCGATCGAAAAGGAGTGTGGCTTTCTGCTGGGGAAGGCAGCAGTGTATCGGGGAATCGACGATTCAGCCCTCGACGATAACGGATTGACGAACGGTCAACGAGTCTGCTTCACTGTTCATACCATTTCAACTAATCGCCGCCTACAAATCATCTTGCACTATAAAGTTTGTGCCGATTGTTGCGTATTCGCGTATAAATCAAAAATATGTCAATATTGCAGCCATTTCTCTCTTACATCGTCCACGATATGAAAATGGCCTTCGACGACTACTTCAGCCAGTTGGTTGCGCAACTTGGAAACGACTAAGATGGCAATCTCAACTAATCGTTCTCGTTATTGCTTACAGTTGCCGATTTGTTTTGAGAATGTCGCTTCATTGAGTAGTTTATCGTTTACTCCTTGCGAATCACATTTGTTATGCGCTAGCTCTGAACTCTCCATAAGTCTAAGGCATGTTGAACACCGCTAACAAAGTGAGAAACGTATGGCGTTGTAGCGATGATTAAAAGAAGTTTGAATTTAACAGAGAACGAGGAACACGCTCGAGAAACGAAAGTACAGTAGAATTCGTTTATACCGGTATTTGAGGGGCCGGCCAAAATAACCGGTATAAGCGAATTCTACTGTAGGCCAAATGCTAGCTAATGAGTCGGAAGAATCACTATGAAATACGTAATAGACCGGTGGATCCTCGCAAGGCCGAACATAGCAGTTCCGGCTGGAGCTATACGTACCGCGCCTTTCTCATTTATATGTTCTGTTCCTTGTGTGAGCGATCGTGTCCTATTTCATACCGCTCACCTCCCATCGCGAGATGCAACAGTAGTGACAACATCAACTCTAGCGAACAAGTGCGACGCGACAGTTTCATCTTCATGACTGACCGAAATCGAGGTGCTGCAGCTCGTGAAATAGATGGAGGAGGTGGTGGCGGGGAACAAACGCCGCAGATCGACGTTATAGCGCATTTGTCGGCGCAGATGCAGTAGCAGAGGATGCAGATGATGCAGAAGAGATGCAGCTACTCCACCAGCAGCAGCAACAAGCTCAACCGCCCATTCAACCCCTGGCTCAGTCGCCCTAACTATCTTCAAGAAGGAGTGGGCCGCTCCCCTTGTACTAGCCGGCAGGACGGCAAACAGGGAGATGATGGTCTGCGCCGACTACTCCACGGGTTCAACGCTGCCCTGAAAATTGACCAGTATCTTCTGCCAAAATTTGAGGACGCTTTCGAAGCCCTGAACGGTGAAGAGGCGTTCTCATTCCTTCGGTGCGAGCTAGATGACCACTCATGGCTCCTCATCATGGTCAACCGATCGTATCCTTCTCCGGCTTCCGACCTTTGCTTCCCAGACTGGGATACAATACACTTATTAAAGAAATGCCTTCAGCCCGGTATAAACAGTAGGTAACAGATACTTTTTGAAGTGACCAAACATGGCCGCTCTAAAGGATTCTACTGTGTGGCTACCATGGGATTTGATTGAACAAGGTGAATACATTGATCGATAGATATTTGGCGCCACATTGAAATAAGTTTCCCTATTCAAAGGTTATGACGTATCGCAAGCTAATAAGCCTCCAAGGTTGTGCACGCTAGGTATAGAATGGAATCGCCAATACGGTCAGCGGAGACTGTCCCTCTGCCCTAGATGCGACAATTCATGTCACTTTTGCCGATCACAATTAGCTCATTTTCCGATGACAGGTCCGCCAATACATTGACCTGTATAAATAAAATACCGCTATAAGCGAAACCGGTGTATACGTAGTTCACTGTATTCAAAGAGAGTCAGCTAGTTGTAGAGAGGGAAGTGCCAGTGTAGTTTGCAAGACTGTGGACAAATATCAATTGGATCAGTCATATCTTAGAGAATGGTAAGTTCATTGAACTTATCTTTATCGTAATCAGCCGGTTTTCTTTTCAGTCGATGGCGACTTTCGAAGTCGAAGTCGCCCGTCTTCGGACCGAACAGGATCGGTTGCGGCGCGCGCTCGCTAACGTCTGTGGACAAATTGTGTGTGGCCGGCTGACGGGTGACTTGCCTGACAACTTCCTCGAGCAGTTCAGCCAACTACCTGACCGACCGTTGGAACATGTGCTGCGCTACCTGCCTCCTGGACAAGTGGCCCAAATGCGTCTCGTATCGCGCAAATTCAACCATGTATGTTCAATCACCTTTTGAAATTTAATTTCCCTCGATTTCAGTTGATCAAAAAATGCAGCAAAACCATGCCTAAGAAGAAGAGAGATGGCCCAGTCGTGTTCAGAAGCAACCAAGCCGGAGAACTCACTGTGGAGTGGTTTGACGATTGTACTAGCGAAGTTGCGATGACGTCGGTGACGAACACATTGTCGGGCGATGAAGTCACGTTGTCTGAGCTGCTGCGCTTCATCCGCGTCGGCGGTATGATATACTTTCGCGGAGGAGTGTCGGCGACCGACGACGTGTTGGACCAGTTGAGCAAGGCATGGCTGACAATTTGTCCGTTGGTGGTCATCTTCTCGGGCGACCTCTCTCATACGTCTCGCGACTCGCTGAGAGCATTCCTCGTGAAAGTCGAGCCATTCGTTCGACAGCTCAGCTTCCAGAAAGTGACTAATACCGAAAGTCTGCTGAGCGACGATCTAATTGGTGCTGCTGGTTGGCTAGACGGCCTGATGGTGTTGTCATCATGTTCGGGCTCGGAGCTGCCCGACAATAATGTCATCAGCGACGTTAATATCGGCGACGAAACGCTGTTGGCGATGGTCGACGCGGACCACATTCCCTCTCACCTCTGTTTCATGGGTTGTTCGGGCTTCACACCCGGCGGCATTCGCGCCTTCATCGAGGTACATCGCTTAAACTCTGCGCAGAATTTTCGTCAGTTGTCATGATTTGCCACTTTTTCGATCAAGGAACAGAATACTTTCAGTAATCTCACTATAATTCTCGGTAGTTGATCGCAGAAGTCGTAAATTTTAGCGATGTACAGTGACTGCATAGAGCTTTATTTTCTTTATGCTTGACGTTAGAGCATTTTTCTTGAAGTGGGTGAAGAAGGAAAGGTTGAAGCCAGATGGGAAAACCTGCAACTTCAAAATGGAATGCGAGCTAGCATTCCACAATTGCGCGAATGTAACGCCGGTTGCTGTCGAAGAGGCGTGCGCAGATCTACTCACGGACACAGCGATTGCGGACGCCAACGCGTCATCTGTCGGTTATCGTAGAGAGATGAGCGACGGCTTAGAGTATTTCTTAAGCAATCGCTACTTAAGAATATTCGTCAGATAAGATGTTTGTGCCGATTGCCTCGTATCCATGTAGAATTGCAAAAATAAGCACATTTTGCAGGTATTCTGATCGCACTTCGTCACCGAATCGAGATCGACTGACATACCGGGTGTTATTCTCCACAAATTTTTCTTCAACAGCTTAGAATCGGATCTGGAAATAGAAAGAGAAGATGACGCCTAAGTTTTCGATGTCGATAACTATGACGGGATTTGACCCCGTGGACTACCTAGAAGACACTGTGTATTGAGTGTGTCCCTTCGTTGGTTTGTTTATCGTTTACTTCTCGCAAATTACATTTGTTATGCGCTCGCTCTGATCTCTCTATAAGGCCAAGGCATGTTGAAGACTGATAAAAAAAGTGAGAAAAATATGACGATGCAGCGACTTGAATCATCGGCTGGCGGTGACGTTTGCTGAAATTATTGCTGTTCATGAAGTCGTTCGTGCGTCTATAAAATTGTCGTTCAATGATTGCCGATGTCTTCTGCTACTTTAATTGCACCAGTGTGGTATTTTTCTAAAGAATACCACCGCGCTGATTCTTTTGTATACTGTTTGATAAGAATAAACGTTTTATCAGATTCATTTGTCCATTACAATGCATTGTACATTTCCAATCATCTTCATGAATTATTGTTTATAAATTGGACTATTCAAAGCGCTATGTCGGTGCAGCACGGGGCTAAACTAATGTACCATAAATACTTCAATAAACGCCCTGGGCAATTGCTTTTTCAATTTTGGCTTGAGGGGGCGTTTATTAGAGGGTGGGCGATTACTGGAGGATTAACGGTAACTTATTTGTGGGGCTAAGGGGGAGGAATAAAGGTAGGGAAGAAAGTGAGAATGCGAGAATGATACGCAGTGCGCAAATCGTTTTAGGTTATATTCGTGATGAAATGGGTTACTGTACGAAATGTATTGGTGTGGATAGTTTGCGATTTGAATAACTCGACACAAAAAAGTTAGCAAATTGCAGAAAAGAGAATAATCAGTGTTAATTGCAAGACTGAGCCAATATCAGTTGTATCCGTCATTTCTACCAAGACAGCAGGTTTCTTGAACTGATCTTCTTAATCGGTCGGTTACTTTTCAGCCAATGGGGGCACTCGAAACTGAAGTCGACCGTCTTCAGGCCGAAAATGATCGGTTACGGCGCACGTTCGCTGATTTCAATGAGCGAATCGTGTGCGGCAAGCTGACGGGCGACTTGCCTGACAACTTTCTCGAGCAATTCAGCCAGCTTCCTGACCGGCCGTTGGAACACGTGCTGCGCTTTCTGCCTGCCCGTCAGGTGGTCCAAATGCGACACGTGTCGCGTAAATTCAACCAGGTATGTTCAGTCATCTGCTACTATTAAATTTTAATTTTTAGTATATTTAATCTTCCTCGATTACAGTTAATTAAAAAATGCAGTAAAACCATGCCGAAGAAGGAAAGTAAAGGCTCGGTCGTATTCAAAAGCTGCAATGCCAGAGAACTCACTATGGAGTGGATTGACGATCACGCTATACAAATCGCTGAGAAGAAGTTGACGGACGATGAGGTCGCGTTGTCGGACCTTCTGCGCTTCATTCGCATCGGCGGTAGGATATTCTTCAGCGAAGGTCTGTCGGCGGCCGACAAGGTGTTGGACCAGCTGAGCAAGGCGTGGTTAACAATTCGTCCAGAAATGGTGATCTTCGCGGGCGACTTCGCGCAGACGTCTCGAGACTCACTGAGAGCATTCCTCGTGAAAGTCGAGCCATCCGTCGAGCGACTCCTCTTCCAATACACGAGGAACATCGGCGATGGTCTGCTGAGCGACGATGTCATTGGCGCTGCTGGTCGGCTGGACGGCCTGATGGTGATGCCGATGTGTCTGGGCTCGAAACTGCACAACATTAATATCGGCGACAGAACGCTGCTGGCGATGGTCGACGCGGACCATATGTTCTCTTATGTCTCGGTCATGGGCTGCTCCGGTATCACACCCAGTGGCATCCGTGCCTTCATCGAGGTACATTGTTTAACACATTGACGACAATGCACGTTTTTCGTTTTTTTGGCGCGTGGGACATTATCGATTTTTTACTTTCTAAGCTCTTGGGCTAAGGGACGACCAGTACAAGATAGATCCTAAAGCGACTCTTGCCTGATTACAATGTTTGCATTCAAAAAGCATTGTTATGGCCACAAAATCTTACGTAAAGCAATTCAAATCACGCGCCTCTATGTACGGTAGCCTTCGCGTACCGAGCGCCCTTTAGTCCAACTCTCTTCTTCGCGTACGACCCACCGGTGGGTCGTTTGGTCCCACGCTGACAAACGCGTACGACCCACCGGTGGGTCGTATTGTCGTCAATGTGTTAAACACCGCGCAGAGTTTTCATCGATTGTTACGAGTTGCAAGTTTTGCGATCGAGAACTGAAAACCATCGTTAATTCTCGATAGTTAATCGCGCAAGTCGTAAACTGTGGCAATGTACGATGAATTCATAGCACTTTATTGTCTCAAAGTTTTACGGTAGTGTTTTCCGATTTGAAGAAATGGATAAAGAAAGAAGGGCCAAAGCCAGGAGAGCAAATTTCCTACTTCCGATCGGGACAGCAGGTGTACGAGGTAACATTCTACAATTGCGCGAATGTGACGTCGGCTGCGGTTGAAGAGGCATGCGGCGATTTGCTCAAGAAGGGAACAATGATGGCCGTAGCCCTTGAACCATCCGCCGATGATTCCGGAGAGAGAAACGGCCAGCGAGTCTTCTTCGCTGTCCTGTGCCATTCAACCTATCGCTACCTGCATATCCGCTTTCATATTGCAGTTAGTCTTGATTTTTATTTACACGGGTAGTAATTATATCAAAAGTATATCGGGTTTTGCAGTCACATCCCCCTCACATCATCTTCGAACCGAGACCGAACAAGGTGGCCAAGGATAAAATCGCCTTCAACTACGACGACCACGACCACGATGATTTGGATCCAGCAATGGAGGACGACGATATTGATGACTTCGATGGGTATGACGCCATCGACTACGATCACGACGAAGACGGCGATCTCAGTTAATCGTTCTCGCCATTTCTCATTGGTAGAGTTTAACGCTGCTAAGGCAGATCAAGGCAGACACTGAATCATTATGCCATGTTTGCGCCGTGTGTGCCAATTGTATGATAGAGTCAGTAAGCTGCAGCGCTGTGTACTAAAGCGGCGCTCCGCTCTTCCTCTTCGATTTCATTGCTGTGAATAAATAAGTGCCACCGGATTTTTCCGAGTCTAAGCCCATGAGCTTGTATTAAGAATCGGTACTTTTTGCATCTCCGCCTTGTCCCCAAATAAAAGCCCATGGGCTTATATTTGGAAGATTCAGTCACGTTACTCTATCAGCGGCTATAGACCAAAAAGCGAAGAGCTTTTTTCAATGTTTATGACTTTTTTCCACTATTCTTACACGCAGACGATGAAAAATCTGTTCGATTTTTGCGAATCCTGTTTGAAAATAGAGTATTTATACGTAAACTGTAATAAAAATAACTTCATTTCATGCATATATAATGATCTTTTCTGCTCCAAATATAAGCCTATGGGCTTGTATTTGGAAAGTCAAACCGAATATAAGCCCAGATGGGCTTCTATTTGGGGGGGGGACTTATACTTGAAAAAACCCGGTACGATTGCCGCATGCCGCAATACTCACTGTCGCCGCTATGTTTGGAACGTATCGTTTCGTTTTTTAGTTATTTACCTGTTGCGAATTACGTTTCATTTGTGTGTCTTATACCAAAAGAAAATTACCGCGCATTCTTTTAATTCCTGATTGTTTAGAATAAAAGTTTTATCACCTTCGATCGTCCGTCACGATGCATTGTGCGTTTCAAGTCGTCTCCATGGATTATTTTTTTACCAGTTGTACTATTCAAATCAAGTCAGCAAATTTCAGAGGCTGAACGGTCTATATTCTTTGCTAGATTGTGGGCAAATACCAATTGAATCGGTCAATTCTTACAGGTTGGCAAGTTTGCTGAACTCGCGATCAAAATCATCCGGTTCTCTTTTCAGTCAATGGCGACTCACAAAACCGAAGTCTCTCATCTTCAGGCCGAAATCGATCGGTTACGGCGCGCGCTCACTGACGTCTGTGGGCAAATCGTGTGCGGTCAGCTGACGGGCAAGATGTCTGACAACTTTCTCGAGCAGTTCAGCCAACTCCCTGACCTACCCTTGGAACAGGTGCTGCATTTTCTGCCCGCACATCAAGTGTTCCAAATGCGTCACGTATCGCGCCGATTCAACCATGTATATTCAGTCATCTGCTACAATTGAACTAAAATTGTTATATTATTTCATTTAATTACAGTTGATCAGAAAATGCAGCAAAACCATGCCGAAGAGGGAATGTAATGGCTCAGTTTTATTCAAGAGAAAACATACCGGGGAACTCACTGTGGAGTGGCTTGACGACTGCGATAGCGAAATCCTAAAGACGACGTTGGCGGACGATGTCGCGTTATCGGAGCTGTTTCGCTTCATTCGTATCGGCGGTAGGATATTTTTCAGCGACGGTTTGTCGGCCGCTGACGATGTGCTGGACCAGCTGAGTAAGGCATGGCTGACTATTCGTCCGGAGTTGGTGGTCTTTTCGGGCGACCTCTCGAAGACGTCTCAAGCTTTTCTGAGAGCATTCCTTAAGAAAGTCGAGCCAACCGTCAAGGAGCTCCTCTTCCAGAACGCGGATAACATCGGCCATAGTCTGCTGAGCGACGATTTGATTGGTGCTGCTGGTCGACTGGATGGTCTGATGGTACTGCCAAATGGCTGGTTCTGGGCGAAGGACGCCAATGATGTCGTCAGCGACATTAATATCGGCGACGACACGCTGCTGTCGATGGCCGAAGCGGGCCGCGTATCCTCATACTTCTGCGTTGTGGATTGCTCGGGCATCACACCCGGCGGCATTCGTGCGTTCATCGAGGTACATCGCTTAAACGCTCGTAGAGTTGTAATCCATTGTCACGATTTGCGATTTTTGCGATCAGGAATCAGAAATACTTTAGTAATCTCGTACCGAATCACGGTAGTTGATCGCACATGTCGTAAACTGTAGCAATGTACAATGACTGCATAGTGCTTTATTTCGCAATGTTCAACGACAGTGTATTCTTCTTTGAAGAAATGGATGAAGCAAGCAGATACGTATGCAGTTGCGAAATCCATCCGCTGCGAATTGAGATGCGAGCTAATATTCTGCAAGTGCGCGAATGTGACACCGACTACGGTGGAAGAGGCGTGCGGCGATCTGCTCAGGAAGGAAACGGAAGCGGGAACCGACCAGAATATTTTCGGTGATAGCATAGATATGGAAGAACGAGTCCGCTACATCGCCAAGTGTCCCTCAAATCGCCGCTTGGAAATTCTGTTCCACTTCTATGTCCGTGTCGATTGCTGCATATCCGCATAAAATGATAACATAAATATTTAAATTTTCAGCCATTCCTGTGTCCCTTCATCAGCCCACCGGGACTGAACGACGAAGACAGCGATCTCGACTAGTCGTTCTCGCTATTGCTCACTGTCGCCGCTGCGCTTTAAGAATGTCCCTTCATTGATCTGTTTATCGGTTACTTTGTGCGAATTACAATTGTTATGCGCTCGCTCTGAAGATTCCAAACGTTGAACACTGATGGCGCAAATTGTTAGTTGATTCGGTATTCATTTGAGGCCGGACGGCCACTTCCGGTCTTTCTCAAAAGAATATTACCGCATTGATTCTCTTGATTACTGTTGAAAAAGAATAAATGTTTTTTCTCATTTGATCGTCCGTTACGGTACATTGTGCGTTTCCAGTCGTCTTCATGAATTATTTTTTACAAACTGGACTATTCAAAGTCAGCTGATTGCATATATGCAACTGCCAGTATTCTTGCAAGATTGTAGGGGAATCCCCGTTGGATCGGTCAATTCTAAGATGGCAAGTTTACTGGACTTGTCATCGTCGTAACTAGCCAGTTCTCTTTTCAGCCAATGGGGGCACTCGAAACCGAAGTGGACCGTCTTCAAGCGGAAAATGATCGGCTACGGCGTGTGCTCAGTGACTTATGTGAGCGGATCGTGTGCGGCCGGCTGACTGGCGATTTGCCCGACAACTTCCTCGAGCAGTTCAGCCGACTCCCTGACCAACCATTGGAAAAGGTGCTACGCTTTCTGCCCGCCCATCAGGTTGCTCAAATGCGACACGTATCGCGCAGATTCAACCATGTATGTTCAGTCGGCTGCTACAATTTAACCTTTCTCGATTACAGCTAATTAAGAAATGCAGCAAAACCATGCCTAAGATGAGGAGAGATGGCACAGTCGTCTTCAAGACCAACTCTGCCGGAGAACTCACTGTGGACTGGTTCGACTTTTGCGGTCAAAAATTCACTGAGACGATTTTGGTGGGCGATGAAGTGGCGTTGTCGGAGCTGGTGCGCTTGATACACATCGGCGGTACGGTATGGTTCGCGCAAGGCCTGTCGGCCACTGACGAGATACTGGTCCAGCTGAGCATGGCGTGGCTGGAAGTTTGTCCGGAGGTGGTAATCTTTTCGGGTGACCTCTCGCATACATCTCGAGATTCGCTGAGAGCATTCCTTGTGAAAGTCCAACCATTCCTTGGACGGCTCCACTTCCAGAACGTGAATAACATCGTCAGTAGTCTGCTGAGCGACGATGTGATTGGCGCTGCTGGTTGGTTGGAGGGCCTGATGATAAAGCCAGAGTGTTGTGGTTCGGAACTGCTCAACTTCAATATTGGCGATGAAACGCTGCTGTCGCTTTTCAACGTGGACTCCCCATCATCGTACTTCCTCGTCATGGGTTGCTCGGGCATTACACCCAACGGCATTCGCGCCTTCATCGAGGTATATCGCTTAAACCCCGCACAGTACTTTCATCAATTTTCACGATTTGCGGTGTTTTGCGATCGAGTACCAAAAACGCTTACAATAATTTTGCAGTTATTATCGGTATTTGATCGCACAAGTCGTAAATGGTGTCAATAAACGATGAATTCATAGCGCCTTTTTTCGCTCTAATCGACGACAGTGTATTCCTCTTTGAAGAAGTGGATGAAGAAGGAAAGACTGGAGGAAGATGCCAGTATTAGCGACCTCGGATTGCCTTTGGAGTTTTGCAAACTAACATTCTACAAGTGCGCGAATGTGACACCGGCTGCAATCGAAGAGGTGTGCGGAGATCTTTTGAAGAAGATAACGCCTGTGGAACCCGACGATTCGTTTGTCGGTGGAAGCGAAGAGAAGAAGGAACGAATCCGCTTTACCAGCTACTGTCCCTCAACCAATTGCCGCTTGGAAATCCTCTTCCATTATGTTGTCCGTGTTGATTGTTGCTAGTTCGCGTAAAACGATAGCTAATATTTGCAGCCTTTGCACAATTACTATATCGACGAACCGGAACCAAACTTCGCAAATGACTACTACTACCACGACTACCACGAAGATTCGGAGTCAGAAATCGAGAACGATGATATCGATGACTACGATGGGCATGACGCCATCGACTATGATGACGAAGACGATAGCGATCTTGACTAGTCCTTCCTGCCATTGCTCACTGTTGTCGCTGTGTTTTGAGAATGTCACTTCATTGATCTCTTTATCTTTTACTTCTTGCCGGTTACCGTATTTCTTCCAACTAGCGCCATGGGCGAATATTTTTTCGACCTAGGCTTGAGGGTGGGCGATTATTTTTCACAATTGCCACTTCATCTTATAATATCACCCATAAATAAAAAGATAGCGCAGTATTAGTAGTCGAAAGTGAATGGGAGTTCAGTGTTGATTTACACTGCAAAGGCATTTACTATTTTAATCGCTCTGAAGGGGGCGATTATTGGAGGATGGGCGATTATTAGAAGAAATACGGTATTTCAATCAGTGCATGCAAGTGTATCAATATGCCATTGTGACCAGTATGTTTTTTGGATCGTTGTTATCCTATTGTGTAGAATTTCTCAATGACAGCTCCGATGTCTCATACTGTTTTCAATGCACCAATGTGGGCTTTATATCAAAACGATATTGCAGTACTGAATCTTTTGTATTGGTTGTTAAAATAAATGTTTTATCACATTCGATCATCTGTTACGATGCATTCAGCGTTTTCAGTCGTCTTCATGAATTCTGTTTTACGAACTGTTGTGACGTGCGGCGGTGCTAACACGCTAACAGCTGTTGATTCGTAGTAGCACAAAAGGGGCGGAAGAGAGAGCGAGATATCGCTATGGTCAGACAGCGAACAGCATGCTGACTCTATCATGCGATCGGCACACATCGCGCAGACATCATGATTCAGTGTGTCTGCCGTGATCTGCCTTCGCGGCTCTAAATCTAGCACATACTAATCAAAGAAATCCAGCAAATTGCAAAGAGAAGAACCAGTGTTATTTACCAGATTGTGGGTGAATCTCAGTTGGATCACACTTTTTTACATGATGGCAAGTTTATGGAACTTATCTTCATCGTAATCGGGCACTTCTCTTTTCAGTCAATGGTGGATCTCGAAGTCGAAGTCGCCCGTCTTCAGGCCGAAAATAATCAGTTGCGGTGCGCGCTGTCTGACATCCGTGGGCAAATCGTGTGTGGCCAGTTGATGGGCAAGTTGCCCGACAACTTCCTCCAGCAGTTCAGCCGACTCCCTGACTGGCCGTTGGAACAAATTCTGCGCTTTCTGCCCGCTCATCAGGTCGTCCAAATGCGTCTCGTGTCGCGCAAA
>NIUQ01002111.1:0-25233 GCA_002796945.1 Plectus sambesii
TGCCCGATGAAGTGCACCGGGAGCAACTTCCCGTCGCCGTCTTGCAGCGGCAGATGCACGTAGCGCGAACGAGCGTCCAATCTTGTTGCGCCTGACAGATATCCGGTCAACTCATGTCACAGTTTTGCATCCCTCTTCCTGTCCACACATATTTATCAACGATTCTTTCTATTTTGTGGTTTGTGCCCAGAGAGATACCAACAGACGCCGTATTTATGAATCTCGAGATAAGTCCTCTTTTGTAACCTCGAGATTACGGCCGGTTAAAAAAATAGCAGCAAGTAGAATCGGTTTATATTGTAATCTTGGATTGTTAATCGTTATGTTTGTGAATCAAGCTCATTACGAAAATTAGCGCTGAGCATCGCTATGAATCGCCTAACTTTAAAACAATATTACGCTACCATCCCACTGTATATTAGACGCGAACGAGAAGGACAAGCGATGAAACTCACGTCGGAATCCGGGTGGCTCCATGGGAGCGAGTGCGACGAAGTGACCGCGCGTGTAGCCCAGACAAATGGGCGAACGCGAGCAAAACGACGACTCCCACAACAGCGGCAGGTAGACACCCTCGAAGCGCGCATAGTCGAGGTGCTCGCCGCGGTAGGACTTGACGATGCGCACGCCGTACACGATGATAGGCCGACGGACAATATGCGCTAACGCGAACACGTGCGCCTGCAAGTCCATCGTAAACAGATCGGCCAAATTTTATTGAGTTAACACCTTTTTCGGCGCAGCTCATTTATCGCTTTTGTGAACTTTTCAGTGCTCTCTAATATACTTCAATAATGTATCCCAGTCATTCATTTTCATCTCATATACGCTCCTTTTTCATCTCAGTGCATCATGCTATGGCCTTGGATAAGGCTCTTGTGATTCTGAGGGGAGGTATAAAAAAGAATACCTCATATGACGGCAGATTAATGTTATGCATTGCTGTTATTAAAAGGCATGAGATCATACTGTGGCAGCATCCTTCTTTTAATGCATACGCCTAGAGGGAGGGATTTTGTTAAGCCAAGCCAAAGCCTAAAAAAGGCGGCGAGTTTGCGTCACTTGGGTCGAAAAATCAATGTTGAACAATTCTGTGTTTAATCAAGTGACAGAGCGCTGTCAACTGAGTGCCAGCACGGCTATTGATAACTTGCTCGCTGCCCAACGATTCAAATCCCCAAACGGAAGCGAAAATATTGCCGCTCCCACGCGATTCAAGACCCAAAGGGAAGCGAAAATATTACCGCTTCCGTGTGATTTAAATCCGCGAACGAACGCGTAAATACGACCGCTTCCACGCGAACATAACGTACCTGTTCGAGGGCGGAGCCGGGCTTGCTAGCCAATTTGAGAATGTAGTCCCAGTCGCGAATGAATTGATTTTCGTCGAGGGAATATTGCATGCCTTTGGCCAAGAGAGTTTCATATTCGCGCCATCGCGGGTAAAATCTGCGAAGGAGAACAATGTGGGTCAGAACAATGATTGAAAAGTGCAAAGGTGAAACTGACGATTGAGCGGCGTCCGTGAGAGAATCTGCCAGAGCCTGGCGAAGACTGTTTTCCGAATCGAATACGCCCCACGTTGCCTAAACATACGATAGTAGCTACATTTTCCATTTCAAATTCTGCGTGCTTCTCCATAAGCATCTAATACCATTACAGTATATCGAACATATTTAACAACTTTCCAATTCAAAGAGAACATTATTCAAATGAAAAATTGTATTCTTAAGTCTAATCAAAATATAAAATGTACTGGTTGATTTTGAAAGTGTCCTTACTAAACTGGTAATGGCCTATACGCACAAAAATTGGATGAGTGATAAGCTTTTAAAGTAATTTGTCAAACTAAGCCATTATTTATGTCCTTGTTAATGAAAAAATGCGAGTATAATTAAGCATAAGAGACAAACCTGCAGAACAGAATCGAGCAAACAATCGCCGGCCGTACGGTTCCACAGCGCGAACAGCCGTGAAGAAAGACGATCAGTTACTTCCAAAGACCAGTTGATAATCGCACATTCCTCTTCCAACTCTGAAACAAAGTGTACAATTTTTTGCTAACATTATACTATTTTCACTTAAATACGAACATATTCCAAAATAAAGAGGATATTTTCCGAGCGTATTCAACATAATAAAACGTCCTGATTGATATGGAATATGTGCTTGTTCAACTGGTAATAATATATAACGATGGAACATGGAGATACATACCTTTTTGAACACCGCGATCAAGCACCTCATCAAACAGACGACGCTGAAGAGCCGGAGGCGTCAGCTCATAGATGCCTAAATAGTCATTATGAGTATGTCGCAAGAAAAATAACAGTGAAATGCATTATTAATCAAGGTGGTACACTGTCTGTATCATAATCGCTGATCGATAAATCAGCGTCCCACGCGTTAAACATAAAATCGATATCGTCATAATACAGGGCTCGGAATGAAAAATTTTGAAAAAAGGACATTTTGAAAAAAGATTTTGACACAGAAAAAGGACATTCAAAATAAAAAAGATTTAGGGTCCCAAAAAAGGAGAAATCTTTTTAAAAAGGACAATTCCTACCCCTGTCATAATACCTGCTTCCTAGATAAATAAATGAAAAGCGGCGTACTTGCGGGAAGCGCGAAAGTCGTAATCTCCGAGAAGTAGAAGCAGGGCAGCTCGCCCTTGCGCTGGCGGAGCGACATCGCCACGCTGCGGCGGATATTCGCCGCCGTATCGGGCGAGACGTAACATGGCACTCGCTTGATGCGTCCGCCGCCGCTGCCGTGAGCAATGTCGCTCGCGTTGTGCTCCATGTCGGCGCGACCGAGTAAGAGAGTGACGATGTCGTCGCGTTGATAGCGCAGCGCCAACAGCAGCAAAGTGTGACCGACCTCGAACACGCACGAGTTGTGCGCGCGTTCCAGCATTTGCGACTGAAACCGCGACGTTTTTATCCAGAAATCCATCGAAATCACTAATCTATCATATTGATCTAGCCAACATTCGGCACTCCTGTTGAATTACGAGGGGTGGTCAAAAAGTTCGTAGAGCTCAACACGCGCAAAAAACCGATATTTACCGTGCCGAGTTCTACGAACTTTTTGATCACCCCTCGTAAGTCCCAAAATCAGCCTTTTCAATGCATACAAGTCTGATTCTATGGGAAAACATTGCACTGCGTGATTTTGGAATCGTATTCTACAGGAGTGCCCAACATCCCACTCATCATTAGTTCATTGCAGTAGTACATTCAACATAAGGCAATAACTTACTATTGCGATTATGTTCGCTTCTCAATATAATCATCACTAGCGATTAAAAGCGGGTGAGTAAAGATAAGAAAATGATAAAAAGTGCAAATATACTTCGGAATTTGTGAGTTGACGCGAGGGGTCACCGCCGGCCGCGAGGTACGCTTCGACGTGGTCGGCATCGCCGTTAGACGACGACACGACGGAACGGACGGCGTTGAGCCAGAGAAATTCGAGCGTGCGATTCGGCTGATGCCTCAGACGACGCAGATGGCGGTCGAGCGCGTCCTAGACATAACTTTCATCAACAAGTGCGGCGGTATTCACCAATGCCATGATTGTTTATGCGAGGTTATTTAGCTTGATGTTTGCAAATATGGTCCCAAAAACAATTCGTTGGTAGTGTATTTTTTCCTAGAATTGCTCGTGACTTTGGATGTCCTAACGCTATAACACGCTTTTAAGATATCAGGCAAGCAAAGACTTAGAACACGTGTCATAATTGAAAAAAGACGCTTTAGCTACCAGAATTTGCCTTTTGAACACTTAGAACACGGATATTTATGAAACGAAGTCAGAAATAGACTATGATATGCGTCACACCGATTGATGGCATAACTTTTGCATTAAGGAATTTCATGACTTTAGGAAACGATATTATCGATGCAGTAACAAGAACAGGAAAGGTTTGACGTACCCCTCCTTCGCTGGGCGAAGGGGCGGCAGCGGCGAGGTTTTCGTTGCTGGATCCGACGGACGGAGGGCCGCTGGACTTGGGACTTTTCCGACCGGTTCCCTCGTAGCCCGACTCGTCCTGGAGAACGCGTTTCTTATCGCGACTTCCTGAAACGGCACGGTCAGTCAAATATGTTCAAAGTTCAGTCAAAATTTGCCGATCGGTAACAAAAATCTTAGACTGATAAAGTAAACTGCTTCTAAAGTTAATAGTGCTTCTTTCTCTCAATTTATGTACGTGGAAACTAGGAAACGAGTATCATTCATGGTGAGAAACGGTGTTCGAGCACCGAAAACCGAGCTCATCTTTGCCAACTTTGGTGCATGGCCATATTTCTTGCTACTAATCGAAACATTATGACGACTATATGGAGCGCGAGAATGTACCGGTGGGACTTTGACTGCCGGAGTTCGTCTCCGCTTGCGGACTAGACGGTGCGTTGGGACTTTGGACAGCGCTGCGCATTCGGGGACTGATGGCCAGGCCTGGACGTGGAGTGTAGCACATGACGCATCGCGGCGTCTTCGGCCAATTCTGGTATGTACATCCGTTGCACGTCCATTTCTGCAGCTTACGAGCCACTATGGTGCTGTCTAACTGAGGCGTTGACGTCCCTGGCGAGCCTGCAACATTTTAGCAATAATTATCAATAATTACCATTAATGATGACCAATAATTATCAATAAGATTCTACTAATAAGTGGCAAGTCCCACGCAAATGCTCGGAATGTAGACGAACTGTGATTTCGTTAATTACCATACTATAGCGCTCTAAAGCGCATGTGGAACTCCCCCTCTCCTCTCGTGACCGAGTTTCTAATTTTTGTTTGAGAAACAGGGTTGGATTCTATTTCTTAACTTGCTTGATTAAGTCAATGCAATGCACGATTCACGTAGTGGTCCAAGAAAGATCAATGTTGCTTAATATATTAGATTTTGACATTTACTATCTCCCAAACTCTCGTTCAAAGCATTCGATTACTTTCCCTTCGCGAAATTCGACATCTCACTCATTCCACTGAAGTCGTAGTATACTACTACTACATATAGGGTGCACCAAAAGTAGTTAGTCATCCCCCTCAGCCTAATTTCTTCTGGAGGTGGGTAGTGACATCCGAGACACCCTGTAGTAGAGCCTGAACGATATGAAAGCATACACGGCTGGAAAATTGTCGAGCTGAGCGGAGGGCTGCTGGAGTTGCGATTGCCGGGGGAGATGGCCTGTTTAGGCGCTTCTCCGTCAGACGAAGCGGAAGAGACGCAGTCGACGGAGATCTTGCGAGTAGCCGGCGACGGCTTCGACATCTGGCACTGCACACACTTGCGCGATCGCGGCCAGTTCAGATAAGTACATGACAAGCACGCCCAACGCTCTGAAATCATCCATTTTCTATTTTGGCTCGAAATCTTTGAGCTGCTTATTCCATTTAAGTCGAGTCTAGCTTTTGTGCGGGCCGGGTTGTCTCTTAAGGCCAGCGCATACTTCAAGCATTAGATTAAAACTTACTCCTTCCTTAAGTTTGGCAAATGTCCAATCTTTACTCAACTAGCGGAAGTGAAAATGTACGCTTTCAAACAAACTTTGAAAGTACGCGCTGGCCTTCAATCAGCATCAGAAAGCTTGTTGAAAACAGCAAGCAGACCATCCCCCCACTGACCTAATTCCATCTGCGGACAATCGCTGGAGTTCATGTCGGCATAGGGACTGCTCATCGTTGCGACGGCGTCCTCTATGCGAAGATTCTGAATCGGCTTCGGCATTCGGCAAATCGTGCATTTTGCCGTCAACGGCCAGTTGTTGTATGTACAGTAGCCGCACGTCCACTTCGTTCCGTCCGTCCCGTCCTCCGCCGGCTGACCGTCCAACGACGGCTGCGACTGTTGGGACATTTTTCTGCGACAACGTCAATCTGGCCAGCGTTGGTCGTCTTACATTCAGCGGTTTTCTTTTGTGCAGTCTGCAAAAGATCCACATATCAATGCAGCTGCAGTTTATGAACGGGATTACACGCTTTCAATCGAATATAGAATGCTATAACATAAAAAGCTCCAAATTAAACATGCTAGATCAAAAGCGGCATAGCACAAGTTTATATCAGCCCGAACGTTAGAATACTGCAAAATGCTGAGAGATATCAGTTGAAAATGGGTTTTTCGAGGAAAAACTTGCAAGTTTATGCTTCACAAAATTGAGTTTTAGTCGATTGGGCGTGATTTGACCCTCAGCCAATCCGTGGGGGATAATTACTTCCAGCTAGCTGCCTGCAAGTATTCATGGCTTCTCTCGACTAAAATCGATTAGTCTAATGTCTGTCTCTAAGATATCTTCTTCATTTCTTCGTGAATCATGGCTTATAAGGAAAAAGAACATCTTCCCGGAACTCAACAGAAGCTTAGCAACGGTGAATAACAAAAAATGCACGCAATCAACCAACGATACAACCAACCGAGCGTAACGAGGAGTGCGCTACGAAGCTCAGCACAGTAGAGAATAAGTAATGAACGAAAAATTTCAAGTTCTAACACGAAAACCTTACTGATGAGCAGGCGACTGATGACAGCACGGCTGCTTATGGTTGACGATACTCAATTTAAGAGCACGTGAACAAATACGGTACATTCTGTCTTTCAATAAAATATACATCGTTCGACTACTAGTACGGTATTTTAGCGGCAGCCTGATCTGTTTAGATAGAGGACGGGAACAATTTATCTTCAGTTTGGCACGTAAAATTCGTCATCGTCAACAACATAGTAATATAACTTAAGGGCGCGTCTCTCAGGGGGAGGGAACGCGCCTAGTCTTCTCATAGGTGTGACCAAAGGTTAGTCACACGACTAACGACGGGTCGAAGAAATGTCGGCGAGCAGCTCCAAAAAAGATGAAGAAAGCGGCGGAGGGCGACAGCTATTGCATGAGGCGTCGTCGGTGCCGTCGATAATGTTGCAATCGCTACCGGCGGGTGCGGGTGCTCCAGAGTTCACGCCCGATTTTACCTCTGGCTACATGGACAGCCCTTACTGTTACGATGGCAACCCTCCGCCTCGCTTCTCTATTGAGGCCGAAACTCCGCCGGTGACAACTCCTCGAACACAAGACGGTATGCTGCCTTCGGCATGTTCATATAGTCGAACTCGAATATAGGAGCGATTGTGATAGGTTTATGAGCCATTTTGAGAATACCTTTTCTTTGCAACACGCAGCTTACCTTGGATGTAATTGCAAATAATTTTTCGATCACATATTTTTGATCGAATTTTTAAATTTATCCATTTTAGAAGAGTTCACGCCTCATAAATCGAGGAATTATTAAGTATGTTATGATTGTGAAGCTTTTTTTTTCACAAGCTTGAACGATTCATTCTGCAAAAAAGAAAGAGAGTACATTATCAAGCAATATTGCAATGGTATTAGTCGTAGATGCTGCAAATAAGCAAAATAGCAAGAACCCACTATATACAGCGGTCTTTCGCCATAGTCTGTCACTTAAGCGTTTAATTTCGTCAGCCATGCGTTCCGTTTTATCAGGATTACAGTCGATTGCATCATGTTTCGACAACCTTTCAGTTAGGTTCAGTGAAGGCTAGTAAAAGTTCCATAACTACGTAAACAAGAATCTATTACTTTCTCACGGTATAGAAACTTGAAGAAATTGCATTCAAAGTAGCGGATTATGATGCACGAATGACAAAAAGTGCATAGACTTGCATCCCAGTACGTTATTTTTGCGTCCAGTTTCGTCCTATTTGCATTTGAACCGAAGCAGGGCTGACGAAATGACATGCAAAGTGACAAATAATGACGTGAGTGTGGTGTATTATGAGGAAAGTCTCTGTTGGAGCAATATTTTTGATTTCTTAAGCTGTTAAATCCACAAGCGCTTAATACCAGTACAAATGTTTACCATCCCCACGAGATCTTCTACACACGCGGACGCCTGTATTAGTGCAGGACGCTATATTTTGCACGGCGATCTACGGTTAATGGTAAACATATAGAGTACTGGTGTTAAACGTTTGTATTATGCAATGAAATTCGTTTATACCGGTACTTGAGGACCGGCATGTTTTGACAGGTATAAGCGAAATATCGATATAAGCGAATTTGTTTGTATAGAAAGTTGCACTTTGGGATCGACAGAATTGACCGGTAAAAGTGAAAAACCGGTGTAACCGAAACCGCTATAAGTGAATTTTACGTGACTGTATGTGACTGAAGTTGTTGAACACTGCAATATTTCAGTCTTTCTAACGAGCGAGCGGTTAGGACGTCGCGGAAACATCAGCCGTCGTCGATCGCCGAGCGAGACGGGTCTAACATGGTCGCAATTGGCGCCATTGAAACGTTCGGACACTCAGGGCAGCTTCGTAGGTCGCGAGGGAGAGTACGTGCAGCCGATGACATACAGCGGGCGGAGTTTGGCGGTTTTCACGAGCGGCGGCGATTCGCAGGGTCAGTTAGCACATTGCCAGTTTTTGTAGTTTCAGTGGGCGCTGCACTCGCAGCGTTGTCCACTCCCAGTATGTCGGGGGAGTTACCGACACCGCACCATGAGGAGGAGGAGAAGGGGCCGGATGATTCCGGCGATACCCTTCCTCCTCTTCGCGACTTCTCGCCGTCCCGGCACCGTTTTACCCTCAAGAGCCGCAAAGACTCCATCATCCCCGTCGCCGGCAAGGAGGGACTCGCCATCACCCCGCAGCTCTACCGTGGACGCTCCATGGCTGTCTTTACCAGCGGAGGCGACTCCCAAGGCCCGGTTTTCTTCGCCTGCTGTGCTCTTCGCACCCTCTCGCGCCTGCTTTCGCTTTCTTGCTATGTTCGTTTTGTTTCGTGTCGTTTCGCGATTACTTTTTTTTTGTTGCTTGTGTTTCTTTTTATCATTTTCTCTTTAAATTGGACGCTTGCAAAAACAACCAGGACGCGTTTTTGAAACAACCTCAGCAAAGCGTCTAATTTTATTTGGAAAATGTCCAATTCAGAGTGGAAATGACATTTATTGTGCACGACTGCAGCTTGCCAGAAAAGCTGTAATCTCTCTGTATTATTATTTAGTTGCGCTATTGACATTGATTAATCTCTCGAACTTGCTTGAGACGATTTATACATCCAAAACAACGTCTTTCATTATAAACGAAAATTCAAAGCGGATGATCGTTCATTTTGAAGAATGTGTCAAAAATTTTGAATTCTAAATCAGTTTAGTTCTTAAAATTGACCAATTCAGCGCACAATCCGGTTTAAGCTCTAAAAGAATTTAGTCTTTTTTGAACAGATTGACTAATCTTTACTTCTTCGTGCAGACTTATACGTGCACCTTTAGGGTGCAAGCATACTTTGACTAAAGTGACTCTGCGACTTGCAATATGCTGAAGCGTAATTCGAATTTTGACACATATTCACGTTGTCATAGGTGTGTTTGCATTCTAAGAGTGAAAACTTTTGCACATCTGCATCGCTATAATCACCACTTTAACTCATAATTTGTTGAAAGTTCATTGTTTTCCATTGCTGCTTGTACTAACCGATTACCTTTTTGTTTTTAGACGACCCCCTTGTCCCCGTTAAAAAGTATCTAACTTGCAGACATGATTTGCAGCAGTGTTTAATAATTTGCTTGAAATAAATGTTTTGTGCTCAAGGTGGCTGATTTAATTGCTTGGCTAGCATTCGTTTTAATTTTTTGCGGTCTCAGGATTTTCTTCTCTGGAGAACAATGTGCTTTTTCAGGAATGAACAGCGCCGTGAGATCCGTCGTGCGAATGGGACTTTACCTCGGCTGTCGCGTCTTCTTCATCCACGAAGGGTACCAAGGAATGGTCGATGGCGGAAACAACATCATCGAAGCATCCTGGAACTCCGTTTCGGATATTATCCAGAAAGGCGGCACGATTATCGGATCAGCGCGTTGCAAAGACTTTCGCGAAAGAGCCGGCCGACTCAAGGTAGGGAAGCACTCTTCTTGAGGGGAGAATGGCTGATGCTCCGATATTCCGATGCGGTGCAGGTGTCTGAGCAGTTATTGAGAAGGATATGCTACTTTCGATTTCATAACGACACATTCCAAATCGAAAGGGATACTTTTCTCTGAAACTAATTCAAAAAATATTCAATTTGGTTTATGAAGTGTTTTTATTGGTAAAGCGAATAGAGTTTATACAGGGAAACCCAGATATAAGAGAATAAAGGAGAAAGGGGAGAACACTCTTTATATGCGGATTCTACTGGATTTAATTCTTGATCATTGAATATATCTTATCGTAGCCGAGGGTCCCGCTATCTTAAAATGCATAAATCCCTCTTAATTTCACCGGTGAGCGCCAAAGTCAAAAGTCGATTCTTTTACCAAACGCTCACTTGCTCTCATTACTATCCGACGATGAAAACTATGCAAAATGAACTCTTTTAGGCGGCCGAAAATCTTCTGCAGCACAGCATCACCAACTTGGTGTGCATCGGCGGCGACGGCTCGCTGACGGGCGCGAATCAGTTCCGCAAGGACTGGGCGGGTCTTGTTCAAGAACTCATCGATGCGGGACGCGTCCCGGCATCGAAGCTCGCCGAGTGTCCCAACATCCAAATTGTGGGATTGGTGGGATCGATCGACAACGATTTCTGTGGCACTGATATGACTATCGGTACGGATACTGCGCTTCATCGCATCATCGAGGCGACGGATGCCGTCGTCTCCACTGCGCAGAGTCATCAACGCGCGTTTGTCATCGAGGTTAGCACTGAATCTATTCGCACTTTTTTCCATCAGTAACTCGAAATCGAACTGTGTACTGTAGTCTGCAGAGAGGAGCTCGCTTTTCGATGCAAGAGTCTTATTTTTTACGAAAAGTGATAACATTTTCGTTGTTTTTACCGATATCTATCGACAGAGAGATAGGCTTTGGATTTCCAGTGAAGTTTGCCTAATTCGATCAGATTTCTCGTTGCTAATGGAAAAGTTGCGAGTATAAATGAAGAATGTTAGAGCTTTACGGTTATGCCGTTTAGGTGATGGGTCGGCACTGCGGGTACTTGGCGCTAGTCGCCGGTTTGGCCTCCGAGGCCGACTGGTGCTTCATCCCGGAGTGGCCGCCTCCGACGAACTGGCGCGAGCTGCTCTGCGAGAAGCTGGCACAGATGCGATCTGAAGGTCGGTTGTTCCCTCATTTGTTCCCTCATTTATCCACTCTGTTGTCCACTCAGTTGTCCACTCATTTGTTCCCTCATTTGTTCCCTGATTTATCCACTCATTTGTCCACTCAGTTGTCCACTCATTTGTTCCCTCGTTCGTTCCCTCATTTTTCCACTCATATATCCACTCAGCTGTTCACATAGTTTCTCTCACTCAACCCAAGCATTTTTTTATTCGAAGCTAAATTGCATATCACACTGCATGAAATTATAGAGGATGAGGATATTACCATTATAGACTATTGTCACCATGAGGAGACGATATGTCGCAGTGACCTTTTTAGACGTTTTTCAAGGAAAAGCGCATTGAAACGCTCGTGTTATGATAAGGTTAGAATTTGTCAGGAGTTAGGTACTACAGTATAAGTTGCGTTTCAGCTGTTAGAATATAGTTAAGAGTGGCAAATCGTCGAAATTCGTAATATTGCGTCGTATAATCGCGCTATTTGCAGGCAATCGACTGAACATTATCATCGTAGCCGAAGGCGCAATCGACCGCGATGGCAGCCCCATCTCAGCCGAATTGGTTAGGAATATTTGCTTATTGAGCTCATTTATTGTCCAGATTTTTTCTATTTTCAAGCGCCGAATACCAGCACAAATATTTAACATCCTTGGGAAACTTTTTACACTCGTGAATGCCTAATTAGCGCGAGTAGCTAAATTTTGTATGGTGATATAAGGTAGATGTACATATATTTTAATGATACTAGGTACTTGTCAGTTGGAACCGCGACGACGTGGAGATTTACGTGAAAAACGTGGTAAACTTTTAGGTGCAAAAAGTGATCACCGAAACGCTGCACTACGACACGCGCGTGACGGTGTTGGGTCACGTGCAGCGCGGAGGGTGTCCCACCGCTTTCGATCGTCTGCTCGGCTGTCGCATGGGCGCCGAGGCGGTGCTCGCCTTGATGGAGATGACACCCGAGTCCGAGCCGTGCGTCGTCTCCATCGACGGCAATCAGATGGTGCGCGTGCCGCTCATGCAATGCGTCGAACGCACTCAAGCGGTATGTCTTCTTTTTTATGTTTTTACTTTACTAATGTCATGTGAGGGTACAAGTAGAAGGTGTGAGTAGACAGTTTAATCGCCGACCGCGAAGGTAAAGTATGATCTGGTCGGATTACGCGAACGGATCATGTCAGTGTCTTATACAAGTATGGGGCAGCGATCGCACGGTTTTCATATGCATTTCTTATTTCCATATGACAGCCAGATGTTGGCGAATTTTTTCGGATTTCCCCTATACTAAAGAGAGGTAATTGATATAGTATAAATTTGCTTAGCTTTAATTGTATGAGTGTTATTTATAGGTGCAAAAGGCGATGGACAACAAGGACTGGGATACGGCCGTGCGCCTGCGTGGGCGGAGCTTCCAGCGCAACTTGGAGACTTACAAATTGCTGACAAAGTTGCACATACCGAAGGAAAAGGTCAACTTGGCCGGCGGCCACACTTTCAATCTCGCCATTATGAACGTCGGAGCCCCCGCTGGTGGTACGGCTCTCCCTCCATAAGAAATTCTTATCACCTCATCACTGATGATTATACGATTGCAGGAATGAATGCCGCAGTGCGCTCCTTTGTGCGACTCGGTCTGTACCATCACTGCAAAGTGTACGGCGTTCACAATTCTTTCGAAGGACTTGCCAACGGACAGTTTAAGGTCAGCTTGTTAAGCAACTACAACACCCTTTGCCGGACCAATTGTGACGTACTTTGTTGTTAGCTGCACATGTCGCCTTCTAACTTAAAATTGCAATACCGCTAAACAGCATTATGATGCGCGGCTAACACCGATATATCAACACATTTTACATCTACGCGTGACTCGAGTTCCTCTTGCAGTAATTTCTATTTGCATTCCAGTATGCTCGAGAGTAATTTGTTTTTAAGTGAGTGGTCGATGTTAAAGATACGGAAAAGCTATCATAGCAATGAAAATATACCTAATTGGATTCGGGAAAGTCACGTCATTCGCTCAGTTGCTACATTCTTTTGCGTTTCAGGAAATGAAGTGGGGCGACGTGACGAATTGGGTAATGCACGGCGGATCGTTCTTGGGAACGCAAAAACAGCTGCCCACGAAAATGTTTGATCGTATAGCCAAGTCGCTCGAACATTTCAAAATTCACGCTCTGCTAATGGTTGGAGGATTTGAGGTCAGTACAATTTTCTTTCGTCTGTATGGTCAAAAATTTTCTCTCAGTAACAATAAATCTCGCCAGGCACCATTTTACCTGCGTAAATTGCTATAAGGAAGTGCTATCGACTTTCGAAGGAGTTTGCCTTATTCAGTCTAACATTTCTTTTTACTGATCGCTAAGTTTTGACTATACTTAAGGTCTCCGTGTTACGTAGAGTGTAGACGGTGACCGGTGAACGAATTGACAAGTTTACTGTAGAAACAGTATTGAAAAGTTAGGCAATGAACGATAAGCAGTGTTCGTGGATCTGTGTTGACATCTAACGCTGTCCCCAACGTCCAATGCCGAGGGCGACCAATCGGGCGACGATGCGTCGAATAGTGTTCGCAGCTCTGGCATTGGTTCGCTTGAATTCGGCGCGTGCTAGGATAGGATCGTCTTTCTCAATCATTTGCTCTAGATCGCTAGTAGGGATGGGGAGAGAGGGGGTGTTGTCGACGGGAGGCAATGTAGCGCTAAGAGGTGCAACTTCGGACATTTCGGCTCGCAGCTGATGAAGTTGGTCTCGCCACGCTGCAGGCTCCCCGTTTTTTCCGACTTGTTGGAGGAAGTAGAACTCTCGCATTCCGCGCTTCTGCTTAAAATAAACCGCTTTCCATTACTCCGCAGTAATATTGGTTAGGGGTCGATTCGAACCTCCTCGAAATATCTTACATTTAAGCTATTCGATGGCTTTTCCGCTCCCGAAAATTTTGAACACTGAAATGGGCAATATACCTGGATTTTACCCTCTCGGTGTTTGATCTCATTAAACCTGCCATTCTGGATATATCAATCTCGGTCTTCTTTGACATACAGCTAAAAGGTTAGACCCTGAACCCAGAAATTTGCTACACCGCGACTCTTTGGCTTCTGAAACCTCGATTTCGGTCGGTTGACTCGGGATTATGAGCTCAAATCAAGTCAAATCACAGTTATACGAGTCGCTTACCGCTTCATGGTCTTGCGCGACAGTGAAAGCAATGAAGACGGCGACGATCGTTCCCGTTAGCATGTAATGCATATTGATAGAGAGAGAATAGCCGGAGCGCCGAGCCGTCGCGTGGCCTGATTGGACTGTTCGATTGGTGGTAGGCGATGTCACTGTTTATTCTTAGGCCGACTTTAAATTGAGCCGATGTTTGCGTTGTCAGCCTTATTAGGTCCCCAATCAGTCTAATACGCTTTTTCCGGTCACAGATGAAAATCGAAATTGTATCTTTTATGCTTCATTATGGACGATGCAATTAGTTTAATTTTATATCGACGCGCAAGTGGGAGGTTACTTTGTTCACGACCGCAAGACATCGCTTCCACATCGTGCTGGTTTGCTTTAAAAAGCAGTGAGAGTATTGAAACCGATTTACAATCGGCGCGGCGACGAATGTCGATTTGCTCGTCGCGTACTACTGCAGTCTTATCAGAGCGGGGCGTCGATGGATCCAATATCTGCTGTAGCGCCTTGGTTGATTACCTTCTGACAGCGGCTGAATTGACTCGTATCGCCTTTCTCTATCTCTGGAATGGTCGTCCAGTATTCGCGCTAAAGTCTCGTCAGTCGGCTAAAATACAAAAGAGAATATATTGGTATGAGACAGCGAGGAGGGCGTACTTGCCTTTCTCGCCGAAGGATGCAGCGGTCGGAGTTTGAAGAAGGAGTTGGGAAGGTAGACGGACGCCATTGCGGTTGAGTGAAAGAGAAGAATGGCACCGAGGAAGGCGGCTAGCATTTGGGGGTTCATGCCTGCGAGTGGGCACATCCGACTGCGCGCTAAGCGGTCGCAGCTCAATTCTCTTTACGCAGTGCCCTTGCGTCCTTATAAAATGATCTTTATGAAATGCCGTTTGCGGCTGATCTGTGTCGGTTTATTGCCAAGTGCTTCTCACACCGTGCCCCGCCCCGGCCCCGGGACGCTAGACTGCTAATTTTTCATTTGAAACCAACCCGCAGCTATTCATTACAATCAAAGCGATAGTTCCACGTCACTCCTCCCACTCCTCTTCTACCCTCTCAATCGTATTTTCTTCCTTTGATTGCATGGCTTGCGGCGCCATGTGTTTTTGTGTACGTGCTTTCCATACTTTATTTAGCTATACATCCCTGATCTCTCAATGATCGTCGTTTGAATCAACACACGTAGGAAACTTTCGAGCGCACGTTTATTATAGCACACAAATTCAGTAAGGGCAATTTAGTAGTATGGGTTGCGTTGGGCAAGGTTCGACTCGAAGCGACGCATAGATCCGGGCAACTTTCGGAAGCGAATGATCATTCCGATTCGCATCGACGGATTGAGCGGTCCTCGCATGTCGCGTTTCATCCAGCCCTATAAGCAGAGATTACATATCATTTCAATAGAGAGCTTCAGAAAAGTCCTGGCAGTAATTTTTCACTCTTTTTTTGGGTTCCATTTCAAATTTACAACTGGTATACACTGTTGTATCTATTATTAAAGTTATATACCAAACAGTGGAGAATGAAAACACGAACAAAATATGGTGTGTAACAGATCTTAGAAAAAGTTTAAAAAGAAACCCGAAAAAGTCGTCTGATTAATTACTGCCATGACTTTCCTGACGCCTTATACTTGACGCTCGTACCGCATCACCGATGGAGGGCGTCTGCATGTAGTCGTCGTAGACCGGCATATTTCCCCATATTGGAAAGGTCGACGCGTATTGCACCACCAAAAGCAGACACATCACAGTCGGCAGTGTGAGGCGTTTCATTGCGCCAACTGGACAGCTCTTTTCAAATGCAGTGCTGTGGAAGTTGAGAGAGAGGNCTTTGCAAAGCAGACACATCACAGTCGGCAGTGTGAGGCGTTTCATTGCGCCAACTGGACAGCTCTTTTCAAATGCAGTGCTGTGGAAGTTGAGAGAGAGGGAGAGAGCGAGTAGAAATTTATCGGTATTGGTAGCCATTTCCTCCCTAATCGCTTGTCATTTACCGCCCATCGGCTGTCAACGATCTTCGATTCACGGCATCACCCACCTTCCTGCCCTGCGCCATAAAAGCCCCCTCTAGGGAGACATTGGGCATTTCCGCGAAACCGGACTTGTGTTCGAACCGCTGTAACTGGCATCGTTACCATCTGAGGCTTTACGCGCCTCCAACATACTCAACAGCTCATTGTCAACAGCTCATTTTCGACAGCCTGCGAATCTTTTTAACGCCAAAGTGAGATAATTAACTAGACTTTCTCGGGAATTATACGACTAGCTCCGCCTACACGGAAATTTTGCAATCATGGACTTAGTAATCTTGGACGCCCCACCCAAAGAACGCTGTACTGTCGGACGAGCAGACACTACTGCCGTAGCAGACTCTCTTTAATGTTTGCATTGGCCGATGGATATGCAGTTGACGAGCAAGAGAACAGTGATGCGAGCAACTATGCGAAATGGATCAATGATGATGGGCGCACTCAGCCTTGAAGGCCAAGTGCGTGGTGCGATGGGGCCAGCTAGCGGATCAGCGAGTTTTCGATTGAGTGACGCGCGCTGTCGATATCGTCCTAATTCTCTTCGACGGGCAGCTCGTAGGTGGAGAACGCATTCTGGTAGCGGTTGGGGTCGAATAGACCGGCGCTCTAGAAATGGTCATTATCAGCTCGCATACCTACACTTCGACAATGATTGACACACATACCCCGAACCGCTTCATCGGCACGTTTCGCATCCAAGTCAGCATCTGATTCTGTCGATTTGCATTGCGGCCGGCGCGCTTTTCTACTTCCTCGTAGTCTTCGATTTCGCCTCGTTTCACACCCTGAAACCTGACGACGCTTTATTAGCGGGACTAAGGCTTAGGTCTATTAAAAGAGAAAAAACGCGTGCCCTTGCGTAGTACTCCTGGGGCAGATTTCTCATAAGCGCCAGGAACTGTTGGTGCTTGCTGACCATTGGTCGTTTGTCAATGGAGTAGTCCTGGAAGGCGAACATTGATGGACGGCGTTCGGGAGTTAAATAGCCAGCAATTACCTTGGTTTTAATCTTGGATACGAATTTGGGGCGGTACGCTTGAACGAAAAGCGCACAGGTGAGAACAACGAGCAGCAAGGTCAAGGTGGCCATGACTGCTAATGTAGAACGCTATTCGTGACGCCGCGGTGAGTCGCCTTGCTCCGTCTTGCCGGTGACGCAGTGACAAGCTCGCACGAATGTGTTGTTGCTGTCAGGTCCGGACGATTTTCAATTACGTAGGATCTGTACGGAGATAAGAAGCGCGTTCCCTCCAGAGCCCGGTGTTTCTGTCGGTAATGATGCCCGTTTGGCGCCGGCGCCGCTGCTCTGTTCAGTTTATCGCCTAGCTTTCTAGCTGGCGATCGCCTTTTTCTTCTCGGATGCGTAACAGCGCCAGATCGCTCGCATTTTTACTCTCTCGCATAGCCTCGATAATAACAGGCATCGTGGAACATCGTGGAAGAATGCACATGATCTTTCTGGCCCGTAATTTATGAGTACAGGCCGCGTCACGGTGCTTTGGAGGATGAGGGGTTTGCACGAGGGGAAGGAAGCTTTTTGATTGTATAATGCGCATTCTGGGGCCTATGTTCATAAATTGTGATAATTTTGGATTGCGGAATTGCAAGCGCGGTGATTGGTCATTTTTCGGTTAGTTCCAGCTATTTTCGGGTTTCTGATTAATCGCCGCGCTTGAAATTCTTCAATTGCCATA
This sequence comes from Plectus sambesii, assembly GCA_002796945.1. NCBI lineage: Eukaryota > Metazoa > Nematoda > Chromadorea > Plectida > Plectidae > Plectus > Plectus sambesii. Next base: position 18,037 of record NIUQ01002111.1, read on the forward strand.
GTTATGAAACACACCTATGATTAGGTTTTATCGCAGAAGTGGGCGAGTAGGAAGAGAGTGTTGATTGGGTGTTATTAGGTGAAATTGTTCAAGCATGACATAAAAATTTGCCGCAAGCGCGCGCAGAGCGTGCCAAGACGCAGTTGGCGATTAAATTGTGGGTGGCGCGCTTAGAGCAGCAAATGTTGCTCTACCGTGACGCGTACTGAAGGAAGGTGGCGACAGAATCGAATCGAGCACCACATGCGGACACACAGTTTCATTGCTGAATCTTGGCGACGTTGTGCTTCCCCATGCGGGACATCATCGCTTGCCAGTAGAAGTTGATAGGACTGATCTCTCGCTTGTACTTGGCCTAAATTTTTGCATTGGTTGAGCGTGACTACGGACAATTTTTGTTTAGCTATATTAAGCCTATGTTTCAAGTTTTAAGTAGCGCCGCTTCCGCTTTGCCTTTAATAGAGTAAGGTAGGCTTCGCGGAAATTATGAAATGACGTCATGTAATGATGTCACGGTCGTCAGGACTTCATTTATTAACATTTACGTATAGGCTAACGAGCAAATTGACTTATGATCTCGTCACGATCGGTTACGTGCGCGATTGTCAACCGTTGACTTATGTTCTATTACGAAAGCATTAATTGGTTTTTGGTGGACAATAAGCGACATATCGGTTGACAATGATAAATGACAGTGATAGAGCTAAATCTGGATATCTACGATTTAGATTACGGTGGCCGACGTGAATTTCCTTTTACTTTGCCGTTTATAGTTTGAGTCTGTTCGTCAGCAACAGAGAGCCGCAGGAAATACCGTAGCACACTTTGTACTCAATATAAAATTGATCAAGTTCGCAGCGACCTTCACACATTTGATATTAATCGCTCTGGGACGAACACTTCCTTTCCTTGTCACTGATTAAAAAGTTATGACGATAGAGAGCGGAAGCAGCCAACCTCTGCACCATCGTCGTCGTCGTCGTCGTCGTCGTCGTTGTCGTCGTTGTTATCCTCGGGTCGAACACTAAACTGGTTGAAACGGTAGGATGACATGTGGGGAGATCCGTAGACGAGGAATTTGCTGTAAGCACGCCTGGTGGATTCGTATTCGGCGCGTGCGACAACGGCCATCAGTAGACAAAGTCCGAAGATGAATAGCGCTTTTCTACCGGCGGAGGCGGACATTTTGAGCGACTGGTCGGAGTGCTACGGCAGGCGAAACTATGTCGACAGGGGCAAACTACGAGGCAAACTCTTTCGAGTTACGCCCGGTCGTACCAGCCTTCCCCCTCCCCCTCCCTGGAGACGCGTTCACAGTCCTCCAGGAGCATGCCTGCTAAACGAAACTTCGCGCCTCGCTGACCGCCAGACCGAAGTACGCGCGGCCGCTTTCCGTATGGCTGTGCAGCCGCCGGATGTGTTGACGCCGCCATGGAAGTCGAACTTTTAGACGCACTCGCACCGACAGCGTCATAACAACATGGCAGAAGTGAAGCATTACAAATAGTCAGCATACAGCGGTGTACGGAACTATTTCTCTGAATGAGGGACGTTGGTCACGTCTTGTACGCTCTTTTGTACGTTCTGTTGGGCAATCAGCGACCGTTGACGATGCCGGCGCTGGGGAGACCGGTGGGGATGATTGTGGATGGCGCCTGGAAGCCCTCATAGTCATTGCTGACTGTTCGCGCTTGACGTTGCGCCGTCGGCTCATGCTCGTATGGCTGCAGCAGGTACTTGAAGTGAGCGCCCGGATGGCCTCGCTTCGCCTCCAACGGCGTGTTTGACTCCTGCTCATAGCGTTGCAGTAGGTGCTTAAAGTGAGCGCCCGGATGGCCTCGCTTCACTTCAAGCGGGGTGTTTGACTCTTGCTCGTAGCGCTGCAGCAAGTGCTTAAAGTGAGCGCCCGGATGACCTCGCTTCATCTAAAGCGCCGCAGAAGTGAGCTGATTAGCCAGCAATCAATCTAGCAAAGAGAAAAAACCACCTACCGACATGGGGAACCAACTGAACACTTTTGTTCGCTGTCCCAGCGGTACTTGGAAGTTTTGCCGAGGCGCCGAGGGCCGAGGTTGATTGCCGTCCGCATAGCAGCACACGACGATTGCCGCAATCAGCAGCAGCGCGCTTAGCCTCGGCGACATGACGGAGGAGCGAGGGTGTCGAAGCGAGCGTCGAATGAGATCTGACTGTTTCGCGCATTCATTTTATTTCACTTGGGCGGCTTTAATCTCACTCGTTCACACGGGGGATTCGCGCATTAGTCGAGGACCGACACATGATGACGCGCATCGGCGCGACGCTTAACTTACAATTCGATCTTATCCATCTTATGTATGTGTCGCGACTCAAATTTATCCCCTCCCTTCCGTTTATGGCGTTTCCTGCTAATGGGCGGGGGTATTAATGGTCTTGCGCGCGTGGAGCGTGCTCACCGTCAATTAGGCTAAGAAATGTTTGTATTCGTTTCGAGCGTAGCTGTTTCATTCGCCTTTATTGTTCTAAAGAAAGCACACGTATTCGAATTACAAACGGCGGCCGCGTGGTTTTCATCAGAAGCGAATGTAGCTGGAAGGGGCGAAATTGGAGGGTTTGTGCTGGCTCTTGTATTTCTTGCCCATTAAGTCCCAGATCGAACCGGAGACGTGTCGCCGATCGAGGTCCAACGTAACAGGGGGCTAAACGAACGCGAATGACCTAGCGCACGACAGAACGCAAAACAATATACTGCATAAGACCGAATTGCCTTCGAAGGTTTAATTCGAATGACGCAATTGAAACACGGCGGTCGCTACGGACTCGGCTCATTTATGGTTTCAGCTTTTTTTCTCACACTTCAGTAATGCATTTTCACACCGTATACCAATGGTTCTTTTATAGCCATCCATTTTTAACTCAAATATCGCTCATCTATGATCGCACTTTCTCACACTATTGTCTTAAACACAATTCTTGTGTCCTTTGATTGCCTAAACTTGGAACGAAAACATCAAAATAGGACAAATTGAAGTAGTGGATTATTGTGACTAGAGACTATAATAGGATAGCACCGTCATTCGTCAAAAAATAGCTTTTGCGCATTGCGTCAGTAGTCAAGGCGATATGCAAAAGCTAGTTTCACCCACGCAGGGACCGCCATGTTTTGGTAGCGTCATTTAAATTGAGCCATTGGGTGGCTTCACTCGGGTCGTATACAGTAAGAAATAAGAGCGCACCGCTTGATCGTCGCTGGCGCGAGCGTTGTCGTTTGACGACTGTACGACGACGCAGGCGATTAAGGCCACGACGATACCCACTCTTATGAGCGACATTTACGACGGGCGCTTTGGCACTGAACGGTGGTGGGAAACGAGAGCGGCAGGGGAACTGACACTGACGGTTGATGGAAGTGCAGAGAGCTTTTACTTCGTCTTGTATCTTGTTAGCGACATCGAACGTCAGCCGCTGTTGCGACGACGCTTGCGGCCTGGGAAGAATGCCGAGCCCCCCTTGTTCGGTCTCATTTCCTGCGCGCCTTGAGGGACCCGCCTCAAGACACCGCCAGATATAGCTTGGAAGGAGTAATTTGTGTCCTGGCACGCAATTGTCACGTTCTAGTCGGCTGTCATGTGGCCTAAGGAGTAATTGGCGTGACGTTTGGAGGGGGTGTTGATGACGAGGGCGATACAGTAATCAAAATTGATAGTTCCTGATTGTGCATGTTTGCAGGCGTACCACTCGTGCTTGTTGCTGGCGCAGCAGCGCGACAAGTACCCGCAGTTCTGCATCCCGATGAGCGTCATCCCGTGCACGATCAGCAACAACTTGCCGGGCACGTCGTTGGCGTTGGGCAGCGACACGGCCGTGAATGAGATCTGCATGATGATCGACAAGATCAAGCAGTCGGCGACGGGCACGAAGAGGCGCGTGTTCATCGTGGAGACGATGGGCGGCTACTGCGGCTACCTCGCCACGCTGTCCGCCTTGGCCAGCGGCGCCGACAACGCCTACATTTTTGAGGAAAAGTTCAACGTCGACGACCTCAAGGAGGATGTGGAGGTATGTCTTCATTCATTCCTTCTGTTACTCTTCCTCCTCTCGCGTTTGTGTGCATTTTTAGTCAAAATTTGTTCGATCAGTAACAAGAAATCTTTGATTGAATAATTTTAACTGCTTCGAAAGTCGATAGCGCTTTTTTCTATCAATTTACGCATATAGAAACCAAGAAACGACTATCATTCTTGGTGAAAAATGATATTCAAGTACTGAAAAGCTAGCTCATATTTGCCTACTACGGTGCCTGGCAAGATTTCAAAGTAATAATCGAAAAATCCCACCATACGCGCTCATTCATTCACTCACGTCTCACGCGTTTGAGTGCGTTTTACGTTTGATTACGTTTCCATCTGCAAGCGTTGCTTTTTATTAACGGAAAGGAATCGGTGCGTGCGCGCAGAATTAGAACGTAACCGAATATAACGCGCATGATCGCTTGCAGGTAATTAAACAGAAAATGGTCAAAGGTGTTCAACGCTACTTGATCGTCCGCGGCGAAGGCGCCAATCAGAACTACACGACGCAGTTCGTACAGCAGCTTTTCAGCGAAGAGGCGCAGGGCTCGGTGAGTAATATCCTAATCGGGCTAAAGGGCGACCGGTACGAGAGAGGTCCTAAAGTGATTCTCGCCTGATTACACTGTTTGCATTCAAATAGCACCGTACGGCATTGTTATGGCCACAAACTCTTACGTAACGCAATTCAAATCACGCGCCTTCGATTACGGTAGCCTTCGCGTACCGGTCGCCCTTTAGCCCCATTAGTAATATCCGGCCAGTCAAGGGTTAATTATAGTCTTTGTAATTTCTTAGTCAGTAACAATAAAAAGGAAGTGTTCATACTGTAGCGATAAAGGTTAAGAGTTTCAACGCCGCAGCGAACGTGCTCAATTTATTTTTCGATACTTGGCGTGTTACGGTGTTATTTGTGGCTTACTGTCACTGATTAAGGCATTAGGACTATGGGTTTAATTAGAAATTACTATTTACTGACCCACCATGCGTTCACGCGAAAATCACATACCAAACGTCAAGAGTCGACCACAGTGTAAGACGCACTGCAGAACGTGGGCGCGCCGCAAGAGAATGGATGCGACTATTGATTATCCTATTATTTTACTGGCAGCCAATAAAAAAATATCTACGATTTTGTTATTTCATATTAAAAAAGATAATTATTTTACTATCGACGATGACGTACCATTATCCAACTATATAAACTCCCTTTATGAAAAGAGGATATCATCGACTATTTAGAGATGTTATTATTATTTTTAATTGAAGATATTATTGACGCTTCATTGCTTCTGTTGCGATATTTCGAGAGCTTTCTGCGTCAGACAGACAGGAAGTAGCCGAGTCTATAATTCAGTCGACGCCCTCTAGTTCGCGCCGGAAGCATCCAGTATTCGGAATTCAGGGACCTATTTCCCGGATGCAATAAAAGCAATAAACATTTTCTCTTCCTCAAAGCCAAAACGAAAACAAAAATATACAATTGCTTTGATGGGCGGAAATTGATCCGTTTTCGTTTTCGATGAAGAGGTCTTAGGGTTCAGTTTAATAAAACTAATAAGTTTTAGAAATTTAAATTACATGGCTGCATTAAAAATTACTCATTTGTTTACAATACGTGTGATAATAATGCGAAATTTGTGATAAAAATTCAAAAATTTAATGAAAACACAGAAAAATAATTATTTTTAAATATTTTTAATTTATATTAGTTTCATGAAATGTCCTCTGGGCGACTTTTGATTGGCCATTCGCAAGCTTAACTGTATGTATTGTTGCAGTTCACTACACGCGTCAACGTCCTCGGTCACGCCCAGCAGGGCGGCAGTCCGACGCCCTTCGATCGCAACATGGGCACCAAGCTGGCAGCGCGCGCCGTGGAGTACCTGATTACTCAGGTGAAGGAGAACTGCGACGAGGCAACTGGCAAGGTTTACGTCAAGTCGCCCGATACTGCTACCCTTCTGGGCTTGCAGGTTAGAATGCTTTTTGATGGAGCTTTTATTTCATGTGATGGTGAGGAATTGTAAGGTATATTTACGCTTATCAAGAATTTATAATGTGTTCTGTTGTTTAAATCATTTCGAATTTTATCTGCGTTCCCGCTAAACATAGCTGAGCCTATTTTAATCGTTTAGAGGCTCTGTCACACTATTTCTACTTTAAAAAGACGCTGTTCAAGTCAAAGAGAACGTTTTCAAATTGATTTGACTTGAAAAATATCTTTATTGATTGAAAAGTATCTTTATTGAAGTTAAATTAGTATAAATTCTACAAGGAAATATATTTTAATGATTTTTATATCACTTATATATTCAGGGTCGGCGAGTTGTGTTCGCGCCCGTGGAAGAGCTGGCGAATGAGACGGACTTTGAGCACCGTCTGCCGTTGGAGCAGTGGTGGCTGAAGCTGCGCCCTCTACTGCGCATCCTCGCCAAGCACGACAGCATATACCACACCGAGGCGCTCAATCTCCCAGAAGTCGACGCCGACGAGGATTATGAATATCCTGAACTGTAGACAATCAAGCCTCGTAGACTACCAGGATATCCAGAAATCGCTTCATCCACCTTAGGCGTAGTTCGTCACAGCGACATTGCGTTGAAATACGTCAGATCGTTGAATATGCGTGCATAGAATTCTTTACTCATATAACTTTGATGTTCTTGTGTTGTTCGTCAGTTGCTAGATAATGATGGTTTTGGGCTCGCGACTAATAGGTTCAAGCGGGAAACTACTTGTGACCGTACTAACTCACTCCGCTTCAGTTATTTGACATCTAACAATGGGTTACAACGATACGCGCGCAGCCCAACTTGGTGGTACGATATTCGCTTAGATGCTTTGTTATCGACGTACACATTTCGAACATACTTCATGCAGTTCGATCGATTCAACTTAGTTGATTCTTCTGAGCTGTTTAGTGCGCCTACTATAGATATTAGAGTTTCATTAGTATTATTCGATTTTATATTCGATATAAATGCTTACGTCTCATTTCTTTCATAGCAATTTTTTGTTCTGGTCACATCAGAAAATATGCTAGTGATGTACGCATTACTTTTGCCTCTGGACTATTTGCTCGAATAGACTCTGCTCGCGTCACATCAGTCGTACTGCTACTGTTGTATGACGCCTGTGAATCCTC
>NIUQ01002112.1:0-24546 GCA_002796945.1 Plectus sambesii
ACTTTGTGAGTCAGCCGTAAGTATTTCCGCATCTTTCGCATTTGTTTTTGGTGCTCTGGTGAAACCACTTTGAGGGATTGCTTGCGAAACTATGGCGCAAACCAAGAAAGAGGCTAAAAATGGTTGATCCGTTTAATAATTGACCAGGAGACCTTACGATTGTACATACTTAACGCTCTCAATGCAGTTTTTCGTTTTCTGAAAATTTTATTTCTCTATTAGAAATAATTTTTACACTCCAAATCTTTATTTCATCATTCGTCTTTCTTTATTCATTCTAAAGTAGTAGAAAAGAGACTGATTTCTTTTGAATTTAAGCTCTCAAAAATGTACATCTTTTTCAGGCATTATCGTTTTATTCTGACCTTCAAACATAGTTTGAATCGTCGTAAATTCATCAAATGCATCTTCTTTAAAATTCGCCCTTCTTCGGGATCCATTACATTACATATTGCGTACATAAAACTAAAGTAGAAAAATCTGCCAAATAAACAATTTCGTACAGTAACTCACTTAGGCAAGCGGCGCAAATTTTCTCAATAAACTTCATAGTGAACTCGGCTTGTGACAATAATGACACTTCACTTGCTGCGTGTATCTAATGACATTAAGAACAGCAGAAGAATGTAGTGCAAGTGAACAGGACTCGTAAAGGCTAAATTTTTGGCTGGATAGCCGGTTTAAACGAACCCTTGGCATTGATGAAACCAGTATTAAGCGACCGTACGAAAGTGCGCGCTTCCGCGTCATACACTAAACGTCATCTGAAACAGGAACTGAACACTTTGCTATGTGGCGCAGTGAAATCGTAAGTGGGCAATGTCGGCTCCAGTTCATATTCATTCAGAGTGAAAGATATTATACCTCTTCGAGCATTCAGTTATTCCTCAAATATTAATATTTCTAACCTACGATTCTGCTTTGGTCTCAATTATTTAATGGATGATAAATCATTTTAGGCATTTCTGTTTCAGTAACTTAATGAAAACAAAAACCGAAGGCATGCCGTCAAAAATGAAGGCGCAGTTCGAACGATAGTAATTCGTTTTCATTATCGTATGATGTTTAAGCAAACACATTATCATAATATGAGGTTTATTTTCTCCTCTGCCCTGATTTACGCATGAGATCAAACCATGTTGTCTTCCATCTATGAATGTTTCTTTTGCATGTGCGCATTACTAAACACAGTATTGCATATTTTGTGCAAATGTGACATCTTGCAAATGAGCTTTAATAATACATTACTAGCAGGAAAAGGCACTAGCACTTTGCAACTATCGGCGGTGTTCTCTACTGTAGGCTACTTGCCAGGCACAGTGCAACAGCAGTTCTGAAGGCACACAGAGAGGCCGTTATAGTATGTCGCGCACTCTGATGTACTCGAGCAACCATATCCAACCTTGCTACCGCCATTTGAACACTGATATGAATTAGCGGAAGAGCTGGTGCAAGCTGTAATAAAGAAGGCATGACAGCATTAATCATTGCGGAGCAGTGGTATTTATGAACTCAGTAACTGTGTAGTTATGTTTTACGGATTCCATCGCCAATGGTAGTGTCCACTGTTTACACATTCATGGTTGAAAAATTAATGTCATAGTAATAATGATATCACAATAATAATAAAACAGTCTTAGCTAGGCGAAAAATGGACTTAAAGCTAGATTTTCATTTTTCTAGTTACAATCAGGAATTAAAAGGCAATACTTGACTTTGATTTCTTAGCCTCACGTCCAATTTATTTTTGACTTCAACTTGATTGTCGGCTTAGATAAAATGGTTAGCAATAATGAATTTTTGAACAGACAATGTAAATATACCGTTTTCCCTTTAACAATAATACTTTTCAGTTTGAAGACAACATTTTTCGCATTGATTTGATTTGGGAAACCTCCTCTCTGGAGCCTATTTCATAAAACTGTTGCAATTGCAGAGTTGCAGAATTGCGGAATTGCATAAGCGGCGATTGGTGATAAAACCAAAAATAACTGGAAAAAACTGGAATATGACCAACCACCGCACTTGCAATTCCGCAATCCTGCAACTCTGCAACTGCAACAGTTTTATGAAATAGGCCCCTGAACTGAAAAATGTCTTCATTACACTTTGAATGGTACATCTTATATTAACTGCAGCAATGAAATTCGAAAATGTCATTTATGATGCAATAAATGTTGGCCGTCGTAAATATCATTACAGCGGTCACGCGATAGTCGTCAATAGGAAGCTAGGATGGAACAAAATTGGTCACTTATGTACATGAATCTGCTCCACAAGAGAGGACAGCAAAATAATTTTGGACAGAGTTCGTTTTTCTTAGAGCTTCGATCGATGCCAGAGACGGAACAAACCGTGAACATGGAGTTATTTACCTCCATCGGACATATTCCCATGCATCCCTTCGTCACCGCTCAATGCCAAATATCTTTATGTATCCCTCAACTTTGAATGTGAAAGCGAAAAGTTTGCTAGAGGGCCAGATGTTCACTGATTATTTGCACGAAACGCATTTTAGATTCTTTGAAGAACTCAAAATCTTAAAGAAAATTTGCATCAGGTTTGCCTTTATTAATAAATAATAATAACTTGTTCGCCAACGTACGGGTATATGAGTAGTACTGGGTGGGGTAGGTACCACATAAATAATAGTAGTAGTAGTATGTCTGACGCTTTGCCCGCGTAATGTCATGAGTGACATCATTAGCAATCTCGTGAGGGATGAGCTTTTGGAGAAGTTCGGTGTCATCGTTTCCCGCCACTGCTCGCCCATGGAATCTATTGTAAGCGCTGCCAGTAGTCATGATGGAAACCATAATGAATAGCACAGCTATTTTTGCCTCCATGATTTAGGATTTTATCTGGCGCCCACCTTCAAAGAGACAATTGTTCATTAATTACAGCAAAACTCAGCATATCAACTCCAATTATCGTCTTGCAATGTGCAATGGAAATCTCTCTAACTCTGAATAGTGATTATTCGAATTCTACAATGATAATTAATCAGCAAGAGTTTTAAGAATTTCTCAGAGTGTATTTTTTAATTGTTTCCTGCTCATTTGCCTACAAACATATGATCATCAATTTGATCGAATAAAAAAATAAATTACGTCATCACGAAGACTTCTTCAAAATTCAACATCTCTGTAGGTTGAAAATATTAGCAATAGAAAATCGTGAGCACAACTTCTAACTATATGGGTGCAACTATTGTAAAATATCTGCTTCCCAGTACTGTGTGCTCGCATATTATACGATATACTACAACACAATGCAATTCTGAAAACGGAAACCTATGAAGAACCTAAGTTTTCGAAACAAACACTGCTTAACCTGTAGAATTGATCGAAATGAGACAGTCATAGGTTTTCTTAATTTTTTCAATTTATAAACATCGATATTTTCAGCCCATTAATAAAGACTTTTCCATGATTGAATCGTAGGAAGAAATATTAATTTAACGCAAGATAGCATAAGAAATTTCAACTACTGTTCCCAAAAGCTGGCTACAAAGTTGCGCAGGAGGCATCCATTCAATAAACACTGATTGTTGAAACATGAAACGTTCAATCACAATTCCGCATAGTCATCATTATGCCGGTATGAATATCGAATATGATAAAGTGATAATGAAACTACGAAATGGACAATCAGTTCGTCTGTTCTCACTTCCAGCAGTTTCGTGAGCAAGCCTCCTGAACGGACTGTCCCGTTTCGCGGCAATATATGCACCGCTAATTGAATGAGCATCTGACGAAAAGTAAATAGTGGCAGGGTTTCTGCATTTCCGATTTCCGGCGCGATTGCTGCTGCTCAAGTGGAAAAGATGGCCAATGAAATTCTGTCGACTCATCACAAATTCTAGCTGACGCAGCACTTCACAAATCTGAACAAACAGGTATTTGCTCTGCAACGATAATTTAGCAGAATTATGGCACCATGCTCAGATCCAGCGATTCCTATCACGTTTCATCATGATTGTATTGGGGTTCTCACATGAAGTATTTTGTTAATGCATGACGTCCATACTGTGCTGCATGGCATAAAACTTGCCACTTTCGGCAAACATAATTATTCCCTAGGCGAATATGTCCCGCGATGACGCTTCACAGATCTGAAACTCTAAAAATGAAGTCTTCCTTTGAGACGTAAAATAAATTTCAAAGAAACGGTGCTGACGTCTCTAGGAATTCCCAGAAACAGTCTTCTGACCTATTCGTAGAGCATTAATCTGCGTGAGTGAATTCCTCATCCTCCTCCGCACATGTCCCTATAACGAAAGCTGTTCAATAATGTATTCTCTGGAGAGAATGTCTAGCTGATAGAACGCAAATTCAATCAGCTAAAATATCCTGCATTCAAATTAGCCACGAAATGACAATATTTAAGAAGTTCGTCGCACTCATGAACACATATTTTATACCGATTATCGGCCACAAGTCAGTCCTAACTTTCGCTTTTTCGCTACTTGATTTCACTATTATTATTTGACATGAATAATTCCTCTATTGTGCACTTATATATTGACCCTGATCCTGACTCTGCCCTCGCGATTGGAATTTGGTTCTCATTGCTCTGGCTCTTCGGCATCCCTTTGAACATATTCATCGTTTACTCAACTCTAAATGATAAAGAGATTCGATCCGATAACTTCGAATTTATTTATCGGCAGATTAGCTCTTGCAGATGCGTTTTATCTGTTCAGTTTCGCTCTCCATTTGCCTTATGCATTGTACTCAAGTGAGCTGATTTGCAAAATAAGTGCAACCGGTTTGGGAGCGTTCGGTCTCACCAGTATTTGCATATCGCCACTACTAGCCGTAAATCGCTACGCTATTGTTTGCAAACAACAACAGAATTTGGCGCGTGTTCTTTACAAAGCTTTCACAAAGAGTAGAATTTATTTGATTATCTCCGTTCTGTGGATATATCAGTTTCTCTTTATCTTTTCATTTGTTTTACACGATATATTGGGTTTACAGGATACTGGAATTTGTGGTCTTATTAATAACTATAGAGTAATCCCTAAATTTGTGCATGACTACTACAATGGAGGTGTTTTAGGCGTTTACGGCCTAGGACATCTGATTCTGGTCATGTTTTACAGAAAAATTGCAGCATGGGTAAAGGAAATGTCCAAACAGTTGATGATAACAGATGAAACACGAAAAACTTTGCTTGAAACAAAAAGTATTTTGAAATTAACAAAATGGATAACTATTGCTCCCCTAATTCTCACTTCACCAACCGTTACTACTGCTCTCCAACTGGAAATCTACCCACATATAATTAGTGTGAGTCAAGTACGATTTCTGGTATGTTTTTTCGCTGTTGGTCCGGTCTTTAACGCAGTTCTCACGCTGAAACTGTTTCGTTCGTACCGAATGGCTTTTAAAAAGCTCTTTAACAAGTCACCCTCGACGGCTACTGCACAGTCATGGCTATTTGAAAGAAATAAAATTAACAGAATATTTGATGTTGAATCGAACCGTGGGCCGGGCGCTTTGACCCGCGTTAGCGAGACTAGTGCATAGACGGATGACAGTGGTGTCTCAATATACCACAGACTCAATCTAATCGATTATTTATTGATTGTGCCTGCCGTTTAGTTCTATCGAAAATTGGCGCCCATGTTATAATCTAATTTACTTTTGTCAACTATAGTAAAATTTTTTCATTGCGTACAAGGTCGGAAAGGAAAAGACGTTATATGGGTATGTAAAGATAGAGTAGGCAAATGAACGAATGTCTTGCAGTAGCGCAGTTATATTCAGCATGCTCAGTCCGAAGAGGGCAGGCGTGATTGTCAACGATTGTTTTTTCAATTTCACTGACTTTTTTCACTCTGCTTACTTTGCTTTGCTTCACTGAATAAACGCTACTTTACTGAGTATGACTAAAGCAGCTAAAACGTTGTTCAATGGGAGGATCCTGGTACAACGCGACTACCGATCTAATGAATATAGAGCAGCTCACATTGTCTTTCGTTATCCGAAAACAAAAACAGTCAACATCGCCGTGTAGCATATATTTTATTTTGCCACCTGAGACCTATTTCATGAAGTTCTCGAGTGTATTGAGGATTAAGAAAGCGAGTCTCAATTTCACATATGATCATGCGGTATTCATAACGCAGAATTGTGGCGCAATTTTACTGTTTTCAACTCGCCATAGTTGTATGAAACAAGCCCCAGTACGATTATTTCAATAACCAGTGACAAAAATTGTACAATCCGTTCAGGAAATACGCAAAAAGTATCCGAATCGTCCCAAGCGATCATGTTCAAACACAAACACCATGATACAAGTTAAAGGTCATTCATTGCTATCCGTCCCAAAGACCTTTCTTCCTCTAATATAATAAAAATGAGGTAATCGCTTTCCATTCGAGTCATATTATCCATCCTCAACTTGTCGATTGAAAAACTTTATTTGTACAGCAATAAATTGGAGCAATCGTGACAGTTTGGTTTTACTATGCTGCACATTGGAAAATCGGAGCCGTTATCCAGTGATTTATAGGCCGAGAGCGCTAAAATTTCTTCTCATTTCTTCTCATGTGCGCTCGTCTCTTTCCTTTGCTGTTACGTTGACTTCTTTCAGCGTTTGCTAGTCATCGATTAGCTGTACAGCGGTTCAACATGATAAAAAGAACAGGAATTAGTTTCCAGTGTTGTATCGGATGTTTATTAACTTTTAAAAGACACTGATTTGAATTTTCGTCTCTCAAAATATTTTCCTGTACACCGTTTGCAACTCCATTCAAAAACAACATGCATGAATGAAAATACCAACAAAGAAAACGTTCAGACAGTAAGTTAAGTAATATTGTTACGCGCACAAGATAACAATGATATACACTGCTTCTGTAATATGCGACCGTCTTATAAGTTAAGAACGAATGTAGCGAGCAGCAGGTGGAACTTGTTTACCTGCTTCAATACCGACTCATCTTACAAAAATAAATATTAACAAATATATGCCGCGCCCAGCAGAATGATCGATCGGAGACAATGCAACTGCTTTAGCGGTAGAGAGCACACACCTCTTTCAGGTTATCATGAAATGCACGCAAACAGAAGATATGTGGCACTATTGCCAGTTCTCCTCCGGGGATCTCAGCCCCTCCAGCTCTGTTCTAGTAATTTGTTTAATCAAAAATAGAGAGTATGGATACTAACCATTAGCTCGAAAATAGAGATGATATTAAACAAAAGTTTTAAAAACTGTAAAAAATACTGGCAATGGCTCAAACAGATGTATCGCTTATAGATTGACAACCCTCAGTGGGCAGGTTACGTTAGTCGCCAACGGCTTATTCCTAATGCTTTTTATTTAACAACAGTCAACAGTCTCTCGGCAGTTACACAATTTTTTTCCCTCGCTGTTTGTTTCCGATTAGGAGTCAGCGATGGCGGTCCTCACAACCCGCCATTGAGTTAACGACGGTAGAATATCCAGTCGGCTGTCGCATGCCTGTCACCGGGATGTTGTCAGAGTGGTGTGGAGACCACCGCAGCGAAGCTTCTACCAATTCCCCCCCCCCCCCCACGGAGGGATGAAAACCTTGGTTGGGTGAGGGTCGCNGGGATGTTGTCAGAGTGGTGTGGAGACCACCGCAGCGAAGCTTCTACCAATTCCCCCCCCCCCCCCCCGGGGGGATGAAAACCTTGGTTGGGTGAGGGTCGCTCTCAGCGGGAATTCAACCCGCGTCCTTGAGGCTGTTGGGCGAGGGTTTAGACCACTACACCAATCGACCCAGCTCCTGCTACACAATTATTAATCTTAAAAATGAAAGAAAAAGTAAGTCATAAAAGTAAGCAATGCAGAATCGAAACATAATGTGCACAGAGAGCTGTGAACAATGCGTCAGTCATTTAGTAGATTCTAATCGCGTCAGTAAGCCATGGTAGAACCTTTCGAGAGCCCTAAAGGAATGCTGTTCGGCGCTCCAACATACCGCTTACAGAGGTAATCAAGTGGGTCACTTTGTTTGTCTTAGAAAGTCGTCCGAGTCCGATAGTATTCAAGAAACAATGACGCACTTGCGAGCTCATCGTCAAGAGAATGTAGGGAGTGGCCCACGCGTAAATATCGCCGATTACGCTGTAGAGATGAATGCATGCATCGCAATAGTACTCAAACAAATTTTCAGCAATCATACGAAGTAAAACCAATCCGTAAGCACTTAGAACGAGAAAGATGACGAAACCGCAGAGAGCGAGTTTCAGTTCCGTGTAGGCCTTAGTCTTGGCCGCAATATTGCTTCTCTCGAGCGCAGCGCGATTCCGAACAAATTTGATGAACTGGATAACGTACATGATAAGCAATGTGACGTTTAGCACGACGCCGATCCAGATACCACTGACTCCGTAGATTATCTAAAAACTGGTAACTGAAATTTGTGTCAGTCGCCTAATCTAAAGAAAAAAAAGCCAATCAGTAACTGTCTCAGAAATAATTTAACAGCTTCATCTGTCTTTCAATCGGAGCACTTTAGTCTGTGAAGGTAAAGCAACAGAATAGTGTGTTTAACCACATATGTGAATAACCCCAAAAGGATCTCATGCCTTATGAATACAACCGATTTAGAAGTATTTCTAATTTCTATTCCTGCGAAATTTCTATCTTTGTTAAACAATCACTTGGCAAGCAAGCACTCAATTCTACATATTAAATAAAAATGATATCAAATTTTTCCATAATAGTTCGCCCGTTTTGTTAATGAAGATAATGAAACTTACTGTTTCGACCCATGCATCTTCGTATTGATATTTATACCATCGCAACTCGCCTTCTGAATTCCAGTTAGCCAACAACTCAATTTCAGTAGTCAACACCAAAACACTAAATGCCAGTGGCAGTAACCACATTCCAATAATCATTAGGTACAGAAATCGCTTTGTCCATATCTGTAATATTACTCCTGGCTAACACTGATTAAAATTATAGGCAGTTTGCTTGCTGACCACAGCTTTGACAAGATAACAATGAATGTATTACATCAATAAATTCAGCTCAGATCCTATATGTGGCGCAAATATTTTTCACTCTTATGAAACCATTGAGGCAGTAGAGGTACAATCAAAAAACCGGACATTAGAAAGTTAGTTTCAAATGGTGTAATTTCGGCACAGCAGTAAAATTATGCTGCAGTAAAAGTACTATAATTTAAACTGATATTATCATCGGTTTGCGGACGATTCCATCAACTATCATCAAAATCCCAATACTCATGTTTTTTCAGCGCAGGAGGCAGCCAGTACCTTTGAGTTGAGGTGAAAATCAAAAAACTGAAGAGACAATCCGTAAATATCGAACATAAATCAACTGATGTGGATAGTATTGGGATCCTCCCTCGGTCCTCTACAGCTTTGCCCATGTTTTCAGAAGCTTCTCTTTGTTTAATACTCATTGCCAGGTCCATATTGGGTCGATTTCACATATCGTATATTTTAGTTAAAGTCATGCTTTTCGGATAACGTCAAATAAGACTAATTAGGTGCAGAAACTATCAATGGATGACGCTAATCATTTCGCTGTTCAAGCAATAATCAAAAGGATGGTTCATTTTAAACTTTAATATGCGTATCTTGACGCATTTCCCTCGTCCTGCCTGCGGACCTTTCAGTGCTGCAATTAGACATTTACTTACTTTATTGCATGTTATAGCCGCGAATATCTCAGCGCAATGGACTTCTTGGCACGTATGCCACCTCATTCTTTCAATTCGCACTCACCTTACTGTGCCTGAGTGGAAAGACAAGAGCGGTGAAGCGGTTGATCGTAATGGCGACAACGCCGCACATTTGAGCGTGCATTGTGTACCAGAGCATGAAAGCCACCAGTTTTCCGAAGAAGAAGCTATAGCGCATAGCGATGTCGTAACCGAGAGGGAAAAGGCCGCAGAAAACGGGAAATTTGAAGAAAAATTTGCCAAATATCAAATTGAGAAGATCGGCGACGGCAGTACTGATGTGGAGAGTAAAGAATGCTCCACTCAACTCGGCTTTTCGATACCTTATCAGCGTGCAAAAGAAAATGACATAAACAGGAATTGAAATGAGGGTAAATGGTAGCATGACTATATTCGCCAAACATCTCTCGCTGAAAACGTCCGATGCTAAAACTATCGCCATCGAGTCAGCTCAACTTTCTCAAACTATAGCTAAATTCCTTGACGACGTGAGTATTTGTTGCGAAGTAGTTCAAGACAATTAGATTACTTTTGAGCAAAGAGCATTGAAAAGTATCGGTGTAGTAGTAGTAGTAGTGAATGGAACAGGAAGGTCAGAGAAGTAGAATATTTTCGAGAGCGCGATGATGCGGCTCGTAATTCGGAACAGTACCTGAAATTCAAAGATAAATCAGGCTCAGCTCTGTTTTTTCATCACTTAGCCACTACATTAAATGCCTAACATACTAATGTCATGTGGACTCATGGTAAAACGTATCGGAGAAGTCAATGAAAGCATGCAATATTGAAATTAAGCTTGTTAGTCAAAGTTTCAAAGCGGAATGACGTTCACATACACTGACAGGCATACAAAGAGCGCTACGGAGACTGACTTTCGTGCTCTGACCAAAAGGATACACCTCTCTTCCGTAACAGCCTGTGCTGCTATTATGAGGAAACAATATGATCAAATACGCAGCTTTATCCTCATTATACGCACCTCCGGATACACTCTCTCTATTCCAGATTCTCAGATACGGTGTTAACCTTAATTCAGTCGCAATTACTCATTACATGCAGTTCTACGACCACACAACAACAAGACAATTTTTCATAATCATTTCGCATTCCAGTGACACTGATGTTGAAAGCACACTTTGGTTGTTTCAGTTTTGATTTTACCGGAGTAGAGCGTTCCTGTTAAAAATGTAAGCCAAAAGTGGACATTTACATGACACAAAGTGAGTCACGCAAGTATTTGCCGTATATGCAATAAGTTGACGTCTTTGAGAATTATCAGGCAGTATTAGAGCTTATTCGAGAAAGTCTAAACACTGGTGTTTTTGGAAAAGTTCGCTGAGAATGGGCTATTCACTATGTTGAAGAAGGTGATACTTTCGGAGACAGAGGCTGCTGTGATTGCTTTTAATTGTTTTTCCATATCATGTTACCACGCAAGACTACATAGAACAAATTACTTGGTCCTTTGTATCAGTATTCCATTAAATAAGATACAGTGAAACTCGGATAAGTGCAACCCGGATAAGTGCACAACCCGGATAAGTGCACAAGGTTTTGATGCTGTTCCATGCCCCGAAATTTTTTTGCCCTATCTTTCGTACACGATATAAACCCGGATAAGTGCACAACCCGGATATGTGCACAAGATTCTCTTGCCGTATCGAAGTGCACTTATCCGGGTTTCACTGTACTATTGATTTCTGTCGATCTTTGCACTGTATTTGAGGGGAAATTCCAGATACCTTAATAATACTTCATATTTCATAGCATTTGCGTATTCAAGGAGTATATCATATTTACGGTAACTGATAAGCTCCTGTCTTTATTTTCAGTGGTGATGGCAGAGCATAATGCATTCGTAGTGACGGTTATTTTTACTGAGTTCGTTAATATGACTATTTCGCTTGTATTAGGCAAGAATAAATTATCACAAATTTTCCAGTTATGTTTTTATATGTTTCGGTTTTACCGATATTTTGCTTATACCGGTCAAGATTGTTTGGTTCCAGAGCGTTGTTTCCAATGCAATGAACTTTGTTCACATCGGTCAATGAATCATAAGAGCTGTCATCAGAAAATGAGTTAATTACAATAGATACAAGTAACATCAATCGTTGCATGTCGGGCAGACAGAAACCTCCGTTGACTTCATTAAAGATGCTATAGAATAGCTCGTGTGCACAAGCCTGAACGGTTGTGTTAGCGTGCCGCCACGTCGCAGCCTTTGAAATGGAAAGTTATTCTCAGGCCAGTAAGATTGCGATTATCCAGTATCACTTGCCAGCGAATGGAAATCCCTAAAGAAATGCTGAGCCTCTCTTCTGTAGCAGCCTGTGTTTTATTACGAGAAAAAATATGTCATCATAATATGGAACTCCCATGCAGTATCTCTTTTCCAGATCATCAGATAAGGCGCTGTCCTAAAATTAGTCGCAGTTACACATCACATGTAGTTTAACAGAACGACCTTGCCACAATAACACAGTTTATCGGAATAGTTTCGCATTCCAGTGATACTGATGGTGAAAGCACTCTAAAGTGATTTAATAATTGATTTCAACAGAACAGGGTGATCTAAAAGGAATTTTTTGCCAAAATTGAATTCTTATCGGATGAGTTACATAACTGCTGTTATATGTTTATGATGCTGCAGTCTTTGAAAACTGTTAGGGCGCATTATGTCACGAGGTAGAATTGATAAGGACAATATAAAGGGTGTTAAAGTTTATTTTAGAATACGCTATGGACGACATTGAAGCAGCTGAAACTTTCGGCGACAAAGGCTGCTTTGATTGCTTTTGATTGTATTTCAGAATTTTGTAAACACGCATGAGTATAAGAAACTTATTCAGTAGAACACGGAAATAAGCAAGCCGGTTATAAGAGAAAATTTATGAGTTTTACCCCACTATTTATGAGTTTTACCCCACTACCTGAGAGAAAAATCCGGCTGCATGTGAATTGCTGCGCGTTTTACATCATGCGAATATTTGCTAGAGCATACTGTAATTACTCTAACTGATCAGCGCTTGCGTTCATTTTGACTATTTACAACAGAAATGAATCTTAGACGGCCGGAGACATGTTTCGCAGATGAGTTGAGAATGGAAGAACTGTGTCTCAGTTCGGCATAGTTGTTTACGCATGGTCATGGGCAAAATGATGCTCGAAATATAATTTCAATTCAGTTTCTCAGTTTCACTATTCCCAGTTTATGCGATAGAAGGTTTTAAACATCAAAGCTCTCCATTTTATTCGCATTATTCAACAATGTAAAGGTCGTTTAACAGAAGCGAATACGAAATTCGGTTTCAAAGCAATCCAATGCATCAGATCCGCCCGATTGGATTTGACTAATATTTCACTTGTAACTCTGCCATTCATTTCAATAGAACTGAATCAGAAGCATTGATTCTGGTAGAGAATGAAGTTTCCAGAGGCTGCAGCAGCACTTTGCGTTGGATTTAAAGCTGGGAACAAATAGCAGTTGTAGTCTTTGGCATAAAATAAGTTGACTGCGAATGCGTAGGCACGGCACAAGGGCTGTAGAACGCCTAGCAAGCAGAGCGCCTGGCAGTGGTTGTGGCTCTGCGCCTTCACCGCTTTCATCGACGCCGCAATCGAAGTTGGATCGACGTTTGCCGCCTTCACCGGCCACCAGCATGACTCTAAACAATTAAACTGAAAATATGTCCTTCATGACCCTGTAGAGTTTATTTCATGTCAATCGCGATATGACGCAGCGGATTGTAATAGTTCCAAACTGATCATTAACTAATCAAATCGGTCAGTTGAAAATTGCCTGACTTCTAACTGCACTTTTTAAAGCATTCTATTTAGAAATGTATGTAATTTTAATTTTGTTCAGTTGCATAGCCTTGAAGGGGAAGCTTTTACCTGTCCCCATAGCCTTCGACTGCTTACGATTTTCTCTTCAACCTGAATATTATTCAAATCAACTCGAATGCTTTCAAAAGCAAATTGTATGCATTTCTTCACAAAATGCTCAACAATGACTTCGATTTAATTTAGAAAATGTTTATTTCAAAACGAAAATGGCATATAATTCTGAACAAAAGGCCATACGTGGAGTGACGCAATCGAGGTCGACCAAAAACCACTCTGACTTATTTTGCATGACGACCGGCATATCAATTTTACCGTGAAGAACGCAGCCGCTGTTTGGTCCTGAAAATTGTGAGTTCATGTTAATATGATAGAATCCTACCCTCGAAAAATGAATGTTATCCCAGGTTAATAGGAAACCTCAAGCTGTGACCAAAAGATGCCAGTTCTTAAAAAATATATAAAGTATAAGAGATCGACTGTCGTCGGGGGGAGGATCACCATACCAACATGGCCATTGGTCAAGACTAAAATTCTCACCGCGTATTTCGTGACTTCTTTACAGAGGTTTTGCCACATCTGCATTCTTAAAAAATAATTAACTCCCATGAGTGTTTCAGTAAAATTCTGCCTCATCTCCTCCTTCCGCTTTGCTCTGTATGTAGAATTCAAATTTACTGTTGCGTTATCATCGCATATATGCGATAGAAAATACTGTTTTCATTTGCATACCTTTCCAAACAAATGCTTTGCACGTGAAATTTGTCTCAGTCGCACACTTGCCGGCACAGTCAACAACGTTGGGGTAAACTTTGTACTTCCGAGGTGCTGAACTCAAATGGACGCGCGCATCAACGCCCATGACTGAGCAGGAACCTAAATCCCATCAAGTTCGTCACTGATTTTGTGTCTAATTCACACATTCACTCCACTTCTGTTTAAGTAAAAACACTTTTGAATTCAAAGAGAACGTTCTCTAAGTAAAAGAGGATATTTTTCATGCTGATTCGATCTGAAAAATGTCCTGGTTGATTTGATATGTGCTCTTATGAAGCGAAAGTGGTATATCTGACATATGATCTATTGGCTGCTTATAGCATGTAAAGTTCTGCCCATAAAGCGGTGTTTACAATGCTGTGACTTGAGGCTTGCGAAATGCGATCGAATCAAACCGATCGCAAGTCGCAGAGATTCTCGCTACTCTTTTTGAATTTTGCACAGTTATTGAATCTCACATGCCAAAGCCGAGGCAGCCTTTATGTCAGAGATATTTACGAGGAAAGACTAAATCAAAATCTGTAAACGATTAATATGGCGCTACATCGACTTTATATCAATATTTGCATATCGTTCGTCCACTGACTAACCTGGCTTGGGAGAGGTAGTTGTTGTCAATGTTTTTGTACTACTAGACGTTGTCGTTGGCTTCTTCGTCGTGGTGACAGTTGAGGTTGTTGATGTCGTAGGTTTTTTAGTCGTTGTAGATGTAGTGGTTATGGTCGTTTTAGGTTTAGTAGTAGATGTTGTTGTAGTGGTTTTCTTAGGTGTTGTAGTCGTAGTCGTAGTAGGTGTTGTTGTAGATGTTGTTGTAGGTTTAGTAGTTGTGGTCGTTGTAGGTGTTGTTGTTGTAGTGGTTGTCGTAGGTGTTGTAGTGGTTGTCGTAGGTGTTGTAGTCGTAGTCGTAGTAGGTGTTGTAGTGGTTGTCGTAGGTATTGTAGTAGTAGTTGTAGTAGGTGTTGTTGTAGTGGTTGTCGTAGGTGTTGTAGTGGTTGTCGTTGGTGTCGTTGTAGTGGTTGTCGTAGGTGTTGTAGTTGTGGTCGTTGTAGGTGTTGTTGTTGTTGTGGTTGTCGTAGGTGTTGTAGTCGTAGTCGTAGTAGGTGTTGTAGTCGTAGTCGTAGTAGGTGTTGTAGTCGTAGTCGTAGTAGGTGTTGTAGTGGTTGTCGTAGGTGTTGTAGTCGTAGTAGGTGTGGTTGTTGTTGTGGATGTTGTAGTTGTGGATGTTGGAGTTGTTGTTATCGTTGTTGTGGGTATTGAAGTAAACGTCCATGTTGTAGTCATAGTTGTGGTCGTTGATGTCGTTGAACTAGTTGATGTTGGACAAAAAGAATCTGAAATCGTGCAAATTATGAAGAAAATTGACGGCTGTTGGGACTCAAGAATCGCTCAATCGCGCAACAACATAAGGCGTCACATGAACTTCGCAGCTATCAAGCAATTATCTGCAGCATCTAGCGTTAAAAATCAGATCGATGACGCCATCCTGGATGCGTCTTACAAGCGCGGTACTTTTGAATACAACCTGCTAAGGAGTGGGTACGACATGATGATTTGTGTCTGTCAAATCATGAAATCTTAAAATCGTCTATGATAGCATGCTGTTAATTGATATGAAAATGATAGGATCATGATATCATATTACATCGTTGCCAATTTTTTTTGTCACTTACCCTTCACTGGGCACTACTATGTGACCATGCATATAAAGCGCAAATCTTCTCAATGGCAGTAGTCCTCGAAGATCACCCTATTTCGATAGCAGTCAAGGCTCTATTTTTATAAAACTGTAGCAACTGCAGAATTTCAGGAAATTACGAAACTGAAAGCGCAGTGACTGAACCGAATAATCAGAAATAGCTGAAAACAGGCGGAAAGACGCTAATCACCGCGCTGGGAATTCGCTGAATTTCCGCACTTGCAATAACTTTATGAAATATATATCACAATACTGCAAAACGTTATTCTATAAGCGCACAAAATAGTTTTCAACTAACGTGTATGAGTATAAGAATAGCAGGCGTATATTGAAAATGCTTTGCCATTTGACTGAAGAAAATTTTGTCCTAAGATGTCGCATCTGATATCGGCGGATGTGATAAGGTTATAGGTGCCATCGCCATTGACTACGTTTTGAAAGTTTGTGGAGTCATCCATATCAAACTCCAAGTAGCACGAGTCACCACTTCCTAAAATCGTTCACAACGGTAATTGCTCTTACCAATCAAAAAATCAGCCGGCTGCCCTGTAACGAGGAAAAATGACTGGCACTGTGTATAGGAACTCGCTCCAATTGTTCGGAGTGATCACTTTCTTCGTCATTTCTATCAAAACTAGCAGAACCGTGGAAAATTTCCACGGGTTGTTCCATAAAATTCGAAAACGCGACAATTCACACTCGCGCGCAGTAATTTCACGTCTGGTTTCTACGCCATTCATGTGCGTTGCTTCCATTTCTAATTGATCGATCTGCGGCTCTGTCTGGCCCTCTCGCGCGCTGCAAAGTCGAACTTTCTTGCTTACCACCCTTAGCCGTTGAACGGTACGAAATCAGATAGTTTCTTACGTTCACCGGGAGAGGGCACCAGGATCGGTTCGTACCGGGCAGATTCCGACGCTTGCCTCGTAGGGACTTCTGACCCATTACTAACAAGGGGCAGATTCTAAAGCTTGCCATGATGGTACCCTGGCTCGTACTAAGAATGGGCAGATTCCAACTCTTGCCTCGAAGGATCTCTGACCCGTACTAAGAACGCGCAGCTCCCGACGCTTGCCACGATGGGGCCGCAACCCGTACTAAGAAAGGGCAGTTTCCGACGCTCGCCACGAGGGGGCGCTTGGTCCGCGTTCGGGCCAATCAGAACGCTGGCACACACAGACAGACAGACAGACAGACAGACACACTGACAAGAGTAATTATATATGTAAGAAGATGTTCATATTCGTCAAGCTGTACTATTTTTTTGATTGATCGCTTAGATGCCACTTTATTGAGGAATGCCGCATTAGAAAGCTAGATTTACAAATACCTGTTTAGTCCTCTGAATTAAACCTCAGTGTTGAACTGAAAAGCTTTGAAACGCAGTGAAACCTGTTTAGTCCCCAGTTTATCAGCTTCTTCATCACTATCGATTTAAAAAAAGTAGTTTGCTAATGTATTTTTGTTATCTCTGAAAGTTATGGCAATTCACATTTGAGTTTTACCATTTTCCCCTTCAAAAAAGGTTTCAAATATTAAACAGGACACCTTCACATTTGAAGAGGGCATTTTACAAATCGATTTACTAAGAAAAACGTCCTCATTCATTTTGAAAATGTTCTTATTAAATTGGAAATGGTGCAAAAGAGTGAAGCATTCTATGAAAAATTAGACATCTCCCTGTAGTTGGGTAAAGATCGTCATTACCTGCATTGCACTGGCAGGTCATTTTGTAACCAGTAGCAGTATTCTTGATGGACACCGTTCCGAATTCTACGCAGCAGCCAGCTTCGCCCGTAGTGTCGTATGAAGCGATGTAAGCGCTCATCTCCTGATCCGTTATCTGTCTTATCGTTTTGGAACACTTTGTTGTTAAAACGCCTGTAGATGAAGAAGTACACGTCGACCAAGGTGATGCAATTATCGTTGTCACTAAACAGGTTCACTTTAAAAAAGTTTTCAACTGTTTTCAATCTTTGCTAATTTTGCAGAGATATTAGCTGAAGAAGCGCTTTTATTTGGTTGCCTTCATATGATAAATGTGTGGAGTGTGGCAATCATCCTTAATCCGTAACATTTTAGAATTGACGAAATGAGTTGAACTGCATTATTTCAAAAAATCGCTACTGAAATCAGGGTGGGATGAGAACACTAGCGCAACCATTCAATTTCGCGCTCCCGGGCTTTGTCCGATTAGAAAATTTCTCAACGAAGAGAAGATGTTTCAATGCGAAATAATAACATGAGGGGCGACGTATTAGGCTATTTGAAAAGACTTTTCAAAAACTTTAAAAATTAATAGTAACAACTTTTGAAAATACTTTTCGAATAACCCAATGCATTTTGTGAACTTGGCAGTTGCACGAAGTGTTATTATCATTCAGTTGTTCCATGCACAATTTTATTAAATGATCGATGCACTGAACGCAAGCTCAACATCAACAGTTTTTGAAATAGCTTGCTAATGACAGCATTAGACTTTTCTAAAGGCATACGTCAAAGCTGCAGCTTGAATAAAAGTACACAAGATAATTAAATGACACTTTCTTATTGCATAAGCATATGAACGAACACGAAAAATTATGACATTAATGCTTGCACAATAATTTTTTGGCGTCTGTTGGTTAAAGAAGTGCTCAAAATGCCGCTGGTATAGAGTAACTGATTTCTGTTGGGTGTCTAGGACGCTTTTGAAAAGAAAGCTAGCTTTTGCGCAGATTATAATAACTTGACCTCCTGGTATCTACCTTCAAGTAAGAAGATCAGCAGGATGTCAAGTGATAGCATTTTTCGAAGAGTCTAAACAGGTCTTCAAGAAGAATAAAACAGAGTGAGCTATCGTATTTTCGAAGCCCGTTGAGGCTCCTGTTGTGTTGTTAGATAACAAACACGAATGCAATGTGAATCGATGTTCGATGTAATGGTGATTAGCAAGAATTACAATAAGAGCGAGTTTATCGAAAAATGATTAGTTGTGCTTCGGTTCCGTGTCCATTATGCGTTTCGGTCTGGTAAGTTTCGTAATGAAACGTTTCAAGTGTCGGCCTCGTTGAACATTATGCTCGACGCTGATGATTAAACACCAGTTGAATGAAACCGGCTCTATTACGTAACTATTAACGACCCTCGGCAGCATTGTTCATCGCTGTTCAGTGCTGAAATCATTTTGCCCTATGCAACATTGGCGCTTACCGATCATCGCGCGATGTAATATTTTTGCACACATTTGCACAAATAATTGAGCATGTAGGCAGTACATCCCACGCTCCTGGTGCAAACCCACGCTCGAAAGAAGCTGAGAATCAAATATCAACTGATCAGAATAATCATTGTGCAGTGTTAAGTAAAAGAAACAAAAGAAGATGCTCGGGGGAGAGACGAAGAGCATAAAACTTTCGGCATCCTCGTTGTCCATCTCAAACTTATTCCCTTTCCCACTCCACTGATTTGAGTTTCTGAATAAACAGCGCTAATGTTTCTCGAATGTAAGCCAGGGGGCAGCCATGTAAAAGCGATGCTTTATTTCCAATCCGTTATTCTCACAAGTTCCAACCATGACTGTGAACTATTGCGGCAAATTACTTATACAGTCGAACCCACATCATTGCAACTCTTGGCTGACTCCCATTGTCTACTTTTGCACCATTCGGAACCAGCATCATTGCACAACCTGCATTACTGCACATTTCGGTTGGTTCCCGCGAAGTTGCAATAATGCGGGTTCGACTGTATTTAAAGGAGCAAATTTTTTATTTGTAATTCGAAGAATCGCTTAACTGCACCGTTTCATATGTGAAATGAAGTCATACTCAGCAGTTCTGCGAGCGTACTCTGTAGCCTTGGAACACGATCAGTCGCCGCGAAAGTAACGGTTATTTGCAACGCCATTCTGATGCCGAGTCCGTTTTTCAAATTCACGGTCCATTAGAACGCATTTTTTTCACAAGAGCCGCTTGATGTTTCAAAAGAAACAGATCTCTAGTTGTCTTTAGTTCATCATCTCCTGTGTTCTCTTCGAGTAAACCTTCACAAACCATCATTGACCATGATATCATCACAGACGATGCGTGAATGCGTGCAAAGTAATCAATAAAAAGTTCTTAATTGATCAACCAGAGTCCATTTTGATTTTAAGAACCTATTCCAGATGCCGCATAAAAACTGACGTGTCGGCTGAATTCAGGATGAAACTGACATCTGCTTCTGGACGCAGTGCTTCTGATGAACGACTAACGGGTTTTGACATAAACTACAATGGAATTTGTTTATAGCAATCTTGTTATGAACTTTGTTTGGTTTACAACAACTTGCGGCCTATGTACAAGGTACTAATTTAAATTTGATAATAAGCACCTGAATTGCGAGTGAATCACTTAGATAAATACAATGTCGGCCCATGAACAATAGCTTTTCGTTAAATATGCCATAAAGTAATTTATGAGTATATCAACAAACCACGGATAAATCACTTTTTTACTAATCTTTCAAAACTTTGCACGAAGCATTTAAGCTTCTTTAAAGAGCAGCTGATCATATTGACATACTTTATGAAGATGTGAATAACATTTATTCATGGCTCATTGCTTATAATTTTCAATTTATCAAGAGCGTACAAAGAGCGCAATGATTAATGCCACTATGTGAACAGATCAGCCCAATCAAAGCGACCGCGTGCGCAACTGTTGCCTGAAACAAGCACTACATTCGGTGAACGCGCGCGAAATAGGTGCTGATTATTCGGCAGCGCACAACGCGCCTCGCTTCATGTACTATTCGCGGACATCGCTTGACATCGTTACAACCGTGTTAGAGTTTGAGTTCAGCTTTACTCTTATACAATGGGTTTAGTTTTAATAGGAGTATTGGTCGAGAGTTCTAACGCGATGCCAAAAGTAGCCCTGTCTCGACAATTTCGAAGAATTGTACACGTCCACACTAAACGTAATTTAAAGCAGCGCTTTCTTGTCACATTTCATATATACCGCCGTATTTTACTATGCCCAACGATCAAGGCATGAAAGAAGAGGGAATTGTTTAGTATCTTATTTGATGATGTTATGCGATTAGCTAATGTCAATGACCGTGTTTCTCTCTGTCAATCGACTTGATACATTTTGTTTTCAGTGAAGAGTCGTTCAGTACAGTCATTAGTGCTGCAAAGAATTATTCAGCAACATAAGAAAGAGATTTGGCGAGTCGAACAGCAGAGCCAGTGATGTCGCTTCCAACGAAACGCGGCCCTCAGGCTATTTCGCAACAGCCAAGCTCCAGTAAACGACAAAGGTAACCAGCTTGTTTTCGATGATCGTCGAGTTACTTGCCCAGCACTTTGGGATTTGGATAGTTTTGTAAGTGGACGTTTGAAAATAGGCACACATAGAGTCTGATTGATGAATTTTTTCGGTAAGTGCTCTGTCCGACAAAGGATTAAGCCTACTTTGATCGTACTCATGAAAAGTTCAATTTTTCCTTACAACTGAACAGAATCGCAGTCGCCGTATGGGGTCTTTCTGGGTATAGCATCGCACTTGCATTATAACTCGTTACTTTTTCATTCAATTTCTTCAACTTTGCGTTCATATCGAATGCGAAGATGATGAAATCATGTGCAAGGGTGAAGAAATAGAATGCACAAGTGACGATTTGGAATGCAAGATCGTGTATATTTCTTACATAATCGTATAGGCAGTTTTGGGATTCGTGCAATATTTCGCCCAGGTCAATAGAATAGACGCAGTTTTAGAGCTAGCCATAGTGACATTGCATCGCTTTCCCATTAGTGTACATAGTTCTCATTTCAGACACATTATCCCTGTTAACTATATTTCAAATTAAATTACTGTTAGTAGAAGTCGCATTTCTGATATATTGCACATTTTCCTTGCGGTGGAGGTTCGCTTTTTACAAGTCTTCACCGAAGTGAAGGCAAGCAATTGTTTTTTAATTCAAGATTGTAGGCTACCATGAACGCAGGGATGGGTTTGCTATTTTTATGATAGCGCAAAATCTTGGATTACTTATCTTGACATCAGTGAATACGACCCCGGCATTTTATATCTGCATTATATTTGTATTCAATTCTATCCTTTGCCTAAAATCTTGCACGTGTCTTGTTAAAACGTCCGTGAAAGAAGCTGAAATCTGTTTGAATTCGTTCCCATACAACCGCGATGACTATCGATCTGCAGGCGTTGATCTCTCTGTCTATCTGTCATCATCATTCCAATCAAGCAAGTTGAGAGAGTGCCCGTCGTATCCGCACGCATGCTCACTGAGAGTCGCTTCAGTTGTTGGCACAAACCGCCATCCGTTCGGCTCTCGACTCCCGAGGGAGCAATCATATTGCTCTCTCGTCTTGTGCTTTATATAGGCAGTCTAATCGGTTCGTGGGCGGCCGTGTGTCCAATTGGAAAGGGCTTGTTCTTAGCTTGATTTTTCGGCTTAGGTTTTGTTATTATATGAGGTATTGATAGTTTATGGGGGTACCGAGGTTTATGCAAGAGATCATTTAAGACATTAACTGGCTTTTGAAATACGCGCACATCATAAAATTACAGGATTACATCTGGACAGAAAATTGGCCCATGCCTCTCTAGTTCAGTCATAACCGATTGAAGCAAGGCACTCTTTGCTGTTTTCTGTTTCGACAGGGTAATATACTATGAATGTATTGTGTTGTTGGGCAGTCACAATTAATGATGACGTTAAAGAATGATTGCAATTTTGAGGTGAGCTAGAAGAAATTGAACGTATCAATAGTTGGAATCCTCAGTATTCAGTACCCACATTTGATCTATCTTGGCTTGCTGCTGTAGCGATCCGATCCGTTACGCTCCGTTCCTTCGCTAATGAAGGCAGTTATTCCTATTTGTGGCACACTATAGGTAGCAGATGTAACACAAATGGCACTTTCTGTCAGTACCGCGTAAAGCAGATCACCTCATGCTACTACGCTATCATCAGGTTTATGCCGCTACTTCGGATTCACATACTTTACTGCTGCGCTCGTTCAAGTTTACTGCGCTATAGGCTTTAGTGTGTATAATTGCGGAACAGAATTTTGCATAGATGTTTATCTGGAATGAGTTTTTCATTCAGTGGCCCACGCTAAGAACGCATGCCATAAATTCGAATTTCTTGATATCAGTTAGCTATCATAGAGGTCGCTACTCGCTGTTGACGGCGATTTCGCGCAAAGATTAGAAAATTATGAAATATCAGCGGGCTAAATATGAGGTTTGAAGCAATAATGTTCGAAGAGATTGCTGCAGAGATTCTCTCGATATACGATTCAGGAATTTGATTGATGATGAGGATTCTTAACTTGAATATACATACCATTTTAATAAGGCTACTTTTCAATTGAAAGAGGACCTCTACTAATTAGAAAGAACGTTTACCAAGTCAGCTAAATAGGAGTAACGACCTGTTAAAAAGCGTGCTGTTTGAAGTGGAAACGGTATACAAGTGTAGTTGGTCAAATCTTATTCCGTGTGAAATTCTACAGCGGCCCTTATGCAGTTCTCGAGTGAAAATCAAATTTGCTTATTCACTGCGCAATATTTATTTGGTCAATACCATTCCATCAAGCTTTCGGTCGGGAGTGTTGAGGGAACGGCAACGGCTAAACGAAAGCTATAGGCGCATAGGCCGTGGGCGCGGGCTGGTGGCGTTGGGTGTATCGATTTTGCGGGAGCAGTGGTCGGCTGTCGCTGGTCGCCTGAAGACGAGACACGCTCAGCCGCGGCCGCCGAGCCCGCCGCCCTATGACCACCCAGGCGACCGCGTGCGCGCCTTTCGGTCGCGCATGCGCTTAGGTTCCACGGAGCTTTTCACACTCTTTCTGGGAATGCGCATTATTCTCTCATTTTGCGGCACTGCTCTTCTGTACGCGGTGGAATTCGTTTAGACTGGTGCTTGAGGGGGGGGGGGAGCCAAAATGATCTACTTCATCGTATGGCACGATACGCTCTCAAACTGGTCTAATTTTAACCAGCATAAATGGATATCTACTGTGGATGTCTCCAAATAGTTTCCCATGAAGTATATTCTGTTAGATTTTCCAGTTCGTAGTCCTTTGGCTTCGCTCAGAGAATGACAGGAGCAGAATGTGATATTATAATCATATTTTTGTAATGTACGCTTTTAAAGCGCATCCTTACGCGAGATATGCAATAACCGAACAAATATGTCCCGTCCTTTGTCGCTTTTCCTCTTCTCGTATTTGACTGAAAACGCTAAATAGCCTTGGATAAACAATAGTAATATTTTTCAAGCGATAGCCCCCCCCCTGGGCTTCTCTTTGGGAACGAAGGAGAGAGAGGTGAACATCACCGCATCTTAATAGGAGCACAGAGGCGTAGAAAAAGCTGGCATGAAATGCCAGAGTTTTTTATGTGCGACGCCTGAGAGGTTCGCCCCTCGTCTTTGGTCGCATATAGTTCGTTGCCAGTTGAGTATGATGGATGAAATGTCGTAGTCGACCGAGTTGCTTTCTTTCATTGCGATCGCGTTTGCCCGATAGCAGCTC
>NIUQ01002113.1:0-24578 GCA_002796945.1 Plectus sambesii
TCCTATCGAATGGTATACAGAAACAAGAATTTTAATTTTGTTACTGTAGTCATCTGATCACGTTTAAATTTCCCGCCATATCTCGACACGAAAATATTTCCGAAAAACTTTGATGCTTTTTTCGGAAATCCCGACCTGAATTACCCCAGAATCTAAAATTTCATCTAAATCTGAGACCTTTTTGCAAACTGTGCCAAGGGAAGCTCGATAATGCTTGATGCTTAGAAAAAGTGCCTCTAAATCGAAAACAACTTTCGTTAGGTAAAAAGAGGCAATCGGTTATGGAAAAAGTACGGTATATTGTATAATATTTTGGATACGTTGAGCTGGCACCATTTATTCGCCTTGCGAATTCAGGGAGGTAAACCGGGATTGGTTGTACGAAGGTTACTGTACTCTAACTCTTATAGCTTTACTTCACAGTAGTACTTAACTTAACTAAATTCAATTAAATTTTTGAGCTCTAACTTTACTATAACTAACTCAACTGGAAAATTTTTTTAACTTTTGAACATTGTTTGCTACCCTCATCTTCAGATCTTTGTCACTGAACTATTTGTACATCCGCTTTACAAAATTTCAGTTACGGCCTTAACTAGAAAACAACTACATGAAAAGGGGGACCTTGCACTGTCACAAACCGATGTGTTTCTCATCAGCTCAAAAGTTATCGAGAATCCTGATGAATATGGAGATTATCGCATAGATGAAGACCGCCTACAGCGATATATTACAACTCAAGTGCCGCTGGAGGTAGAAGGAGAGAAATAGTTCTGATAGAAATTACTTTAACTTTACCTTTGGGACGCTATTTAAAACGGCCCGCTTTAGTGACCGAAATTGGCCGCCCAAAGAACTCTACTGAAAACAGCGGCCCTAAAATGGAGACCATCATTTCTTAGGGCAGGCGGTCCTAAATATCACCAGATCATAAATTTTGATCAATCATAAGGCTGTAACGGGGATGGGAAACCGGGAATTCCGAGGACGGGAATATCGGGGACGAGATTTTCGCAGATGGGGATTTCGGGGACAGGGACCATAAATTTATTATTAAATTTACTTTATTAATTAATCTTTATTTAGTCTTATTTTAAAATTTAAACCTATACTTACTTAATGACAGGATAAAAAATTAAAAGACCTAATGTGTAAGCTAATAGAAATAACCTCGAAATTATTGTAACAATAACTTTAAATTATTCTCTTAATAATATTTAAATTACGATTACTAATTTATATACCATTTCCACTTTAATAAGGACATTTTTCAAACCAAACAGGACACTTTCCAAAGCAAAATGGACATTTCCGTATTAATTTGACTATAAAAATGTCCATTTTGATTTGGAAAGTGTCCTGTTTGGTTTGAAAAATGTCCTTATTTAGTGGAAATGGTATAAATGTTAAAAGGGAGGTCTTTCAACGATCAGTCTATATTTCCACTTGCCAAACAGTTCCTAACGATGTGCTGAGTTTTCTTCATAACAGTAATATTATTAGGGTTACAGCGTGACTGTCGATATAGACCTAAGAGTGAATGAGAGCTTGGATGTACAGTCAAAACTGGATACGTGAAAAAAATGTTCATGCCCGAACTTTTGCCTTATGTTTTGAACATGATCAAAAACCGGCTAAGTGGAAATTTTTTGCAAGCCTCAGGTGCATCTTTTGTATTGAATCATACCCGGATAAGTGAAAATAAGATGACCCCGCCCAAACGTCATTCAAAGTTCTGCGTATTTCATGTGTAGTACATCGAAACAATGCCTATGTCAATCAAAGCACCTTCCAACTGTCTATCTCGAAGTTTCATTTTGTGACAAGGAATGTTTTCTCTATCACTTACATTTCAACAAGGACTCTTTCCAAGTCAAAAAAGATTGTTCCCTTGTCAGATTTATACGGAAAGTGTTCTTCTTAGATGGAAATGCTATATAAATCCTAATGGAATGCTATATATTATATAATCAGCTGTGCCTATTTAAGGATTTGAGCAAAAATCGAGCCAAATTAGTGCAAATAGGCAAAAACCGCACAAGTGGAAAAAATTTCCTTGCCGAGTCGGGCAATCCGTAGACTCGAGTCACCTGTCGGACTTAAAAAAATTTTCGCGTTTTTCGCCGGCCTATAGAGGAGAGCCGCACTCACGCGGCGAGCCGTAAATCTGTGACCTGTCAGTACGGGCTCTCTCGGGTCGCAAGATGACATAACGCTATTGCATCGGAAACCGAACATCTGTCGCGCCGCAAAGAACGCACGTTTTGGCGCTTTCTTTGCCCAAGTTAGGTGTGAACGGATGAAAGGAATGAAAGGGAACAATAACGTACGAATAAGTTCGAAAGCAAGTACAGTAAAAGTCGTTTGTACCTGTAATTTTGGCTGGTCCCAGAGTGTATATTACCAAAGTTCGCTTATATCGATATTTCGCTTACCGTAATTCCTCCAATAAACGCTCCTTTCAAGCCTAGGTTGAAAAATTGAATGCTCCTTTAGTAAACGATCACTCCTCTTCAGGGTGACTAAAATAATAAACGTTTTTGCAGTGTTGGTCAACACTGAGCATCCATTCAAATTCGGCTAATAATATCGAGCAATCTTTTTATTTATGAGGTGTTTTATTTATTCTATGTTGAAAAGACAACTGGAAAAAACAGATGCCTTCTTTCCAAGAAGCACCCAGTTCAAGCATTGGTTGAAATAATAAAAGCCCTGGACCTATATTGAAAGAAATATGGTAGACCGGTAATATGGGCCAGCCCCCTACAACCGGTATAAACGATTTTCACTATTAATTGACAAAGAATGGCAGAAAAATGCGATCGAATATGAATGAGTACAGGAAGTATAAAAAGTAACAGAATTGTATGAGTGATGATCCCTTCCCTTTTAATTATACCTATTGAAATTGTTTCGTACGCTGGCACTCGTGTCTCCTTTCCAAGTGAAGATTTCGGCGTGATGCCGAATTGTTCGTCTATGACGAACTCGACCGTTACATCGCTATCCTACTTCCCCATTGCGCACGATATTTTTCATTTTTTTAAATTCGCCTTGTTAAGGGAGGGCGTTGATTGGCATACACTTGTCACATAACATTTCGCTAGCGACCAGTCCATTTTCACTGAGGAAATCGAAAACAGCTTAGGGACCTTCTTCAAACAATCGTACGATGTTCGGATTGGCTTCGAAGCACACGCGTTTCCAATTCCGGCGCCGCCATATTCACGTTTACTCGTATGATGCATTTTTACCCTCGACCTTTTTGACCCAGTGGTTACTGTTTTACGACTTGCCACCCGAGTGTGAGTCTTGTCTATAGAGCGCGTACTGACAGGTCACAGATTTACGACTCGTCGCGTGAGAGCGGCTCTCCTCTATAGGCCGGCGAAAAACGCGATAAATTTTTTAAGTCCGACAGGTGACTTGAGTCTACGGATTGCCAGTGAAGAATCTCAAAAGTGGTTACTTTCTCAAGGCAAAAAATGCCGATGCTCACTTGAAGATCTTTCGAGATATACACGGTACTGTGAGCCTTAAAAAATCAAACAATAGAGCAAAATGATCGCTTGAACTTGCTCCATCCAACTGTCAACTCCTTTCCAACGTCCGCTTATTCCTCGTTCTAAAGGAAGCAGACAATTGAACAAGAATTGGTTTTAACGAAAGTGGCATGTGTCTGTTCAAAAGTTGTCCTGTAAACTGGATTTTTTCGAATCGAAGTAATTGCTCCTTTCTCAGAAATGTCCTCCATCTTTGTCACTACAAGAATATCGCCTAGCCTTTTCTGATTCGTCAAGTTGAGACGTCCAGTTCACTTTCGAGTGGACACCAGTGTTGCAATAGTTGAAAAAAAAGAATATAGTTAGTACTAAGTACTAAATTGAATTTTAAAATTAACTAGTTAATAAAAATAACAATTTAATAACATAACTAGTACTAAATAGCAATTTAGTACTAGTTATTAACTAGTTAATTTTAAAATTCAATTTAGTACTTAGTACTAACTATATTCATTTTTTTCAACTATTGCAGCACTGCCTATCAGTCGCTCTTTCTTCATTCATTGGCGTCTCCGCCACAACAACAATTTCTTCTTCTGAATCATGCAAAGTCTCCATTTTTGCGAATCTTTTTCACTATTTTTCTCAAAATTCACTGTTCAACCGAATAAATGAGAGAAATGAGCGCAAGGTAAACACGGAAATCTAGCAATATGCATATTTGTTGCGACGCTAAAGCCATGTATACTGTAATACGTNTACTATTTTGCTAAATAGTACTAGTTAAAAAAGTAGAAAATAGTTAGTACTAAGTACTAAATAACAATTTAGTACTAGTACTAAAATGAATTAAATAGTGCAGTCAAAACCGGATAAGTGCACATCGACCCGGCATCGAAAAATTGTGCACTTATCCGGTTTGTGCTTCTATGCACTAATTTTGGCTCAATTTTTGCTCAAATCCTTGAAATAAGCACGTTTGATTAACTATATAGCATTTCCACTTAGTAAGGACACTTTCAAAAGTAAATAGAACGTTTTTTTAATCAAAAAGAACACTTTTCGTAAAAAGCTGACTAGAAAAATGTCCTTATGACATGGAAAGTGTTCTTGTTACAGTGGAAATGGTATAGGAAACACTCGTTGTCACTAAAGAAAGCTTCACGATTAACGAGGTTGAGAGGCGCTTTGATTGACTGACATAGGCATTGTTTCGATGCACTATACATCATATGCGCAGATATTTGAGTGACATTTGGATGGGGTCACGCCCATGTGCACTTATCCGGTCATGATTCAATACAAAAGGTGCACACGGGGCTTGCAAAAAATGTGCACTTATCCGGTTTGTGCACTTATGCGGTGTGCACTTATCCGGTTTTAGATCATGTGCAAAACATAGTACAAAATTTCGGGGCATGGAAAATTTGTGCACTTATCCGGTTTGTGCA
Organism: Plectus sambesii; assembly: GCA_002796945.1. NCBI lineage: Eukaryota > Metazoa > Nematoda > Chromadorea > Plectida > Plectidae > Plectus > Plectus sambesii. The sequence goes on from NIUQ01002113.1 coordinate 4,955, forward strand.
CTTATCCGGTGTGCACTTATCCGGTTTCGACTGTACTATTTGCAACACTGGTGGACACATGCCATCTTCGTTTCAAAATGCGCTTTTTCTCGAGTTGGATTCTTTTGAAAAAACCGCAAGTCCCATCGATCAAAATTGACCGAGATAACTGAAAAATACTGAACCCGCCATTATTTCTGGCTCACCCGTTACATGTCCACAGCGCTAATGGCGGTTATTTCAGAGACGAAAAGTTATTGGTATCTGTGGAACATTTAAGGGTGGAAAGTCAAGTTTGATTAACGCATTAAGGGGAATTGCAAACGGTGAACCAGGAGCTGCATTTGCTGACCAATATTCAGAAAATACAACAATAGAGGTGTATGAATATGATAAACAAACAGAACTGGTAGAGCTTCCACATACCGATCAACTGAAAGAAACCCCAAAAAATTATTATAAGTAAGGTTTTATCAGTAAAACTTTATCATAGCTTAACCCTTTTTAGAAATTACCATCTTCATGAATACAATCTCCTGGTATTTGTTACGGGACAAATGGTGCGCAAGAAAGACATAGAAATCGCAAGTATTGCTCGAAGAAACAACATTGAATGCATTTTCGTACGATCAGCATGTGATAGGGATTTGAAACCAATAGCGAATAGTATGGAAGAACAGGACGAAAAGAAACGAGAGTTGAGGAAGTTGGGTGCGTCTAAGTTTTAATGAGCTCTGTAAAATGGAACTTTCACTTAAGGACGTCCAATTCATGTGAATACATTTTAGGTTTGAAAAAATACAGGGAAGACATCGAAAAGTATCCCAATCTTAAAGGAGTCGATTGCTACTTTGTTAGTAGCTGTTGCTTTTACGAAAATTGTGATGAAACAGAAAAGCGCGCTTTTGGTCTGGATGAGGATGAATTGAAGAAAAAAATAAGAGGATACTGAAACACTGAAGAATGTCTTCCAAATACTCGCCAAGATCGCAGTTTACTATTAGATTTCAGTTTGCGTGTCATCTAGACGATAGCTTAAAAATTATTTTATAGTAAAGCTATGAAACAGTTTGCATCTGTTTGTTAGGTTTTTAAGAAAAGCTTTCATTTATGTGTCCAGTATTGCATGCTTTCATTCACGGTTTCGATATTATCCGCAGAAGTAAGAAGGCTACGAGAGAATACTCTGCAGTTCACAGAACGCGCAGAGTATAGCGCTAACAAGGCTACTTGCGCAATTAATGGGTAGCTTTCATATCGCGTACTTTAACTAAAGTCGTACTTAAGAGCTATACTTTATCATTGCGTTAAGTAAGATTTTAGCTAAAGTACGCGATGTGAAACCGGCCCAATATCGTGTAGGTTACAGTGAGCACTTGAGGCCTTGCTCAGCGTTATAGTCTGAACGTTCTTCATATTGTTCATCTTGTGCGATTGCGCATGTGAATGAATTGCTAATTCCATACGCGACTGCAATGGTGCTTTTAATTGCTAGCCTGCTTCTGCATCGTCGTTTGCCATCGTACTTATCAATTTGCTTTCGGTACACTCTCGATTTGACTCACCTATGCAGAAATAAATGCCGCAAATTATGAACGTACCGTAGCCGTTAACCTGTAGCTTGCATACTTGGGCGTTCCCGACTCTCTTTTGCGCATTGCTCAGTTTAGATTGAAAGTTGCCGCGCACCTTGAAGTTTACTGATAACGAGCATAGGCCGTGTGTCACCCTTCTTGCTGTCTTTTGTCACGACAACACGCTGATCGAAGATTCCATAAGATCGTTTATCAACGACAAATGCGTAGGTGCCGCTCCTTTAAGGCTTATCGACTGCCACTAAGCAGATTTTACTGCTCATATAATAGTGTTTTCGACGATAAGCACAATCCTTACCAAGCGGCACGCCCGAAAAATTCTACACTCACTGCAGTGGCATATGAGGAGCTTAATTTGGTGCGCTATGCGGTTTTATTGACCACCTCTAGGTCAGACCACCTATAGGTGCGAAAAAACTTTCGTTTTGTTGTATTTCAGTGTATCTTGACTCCAGCGAGTCTTATTTGTATACAAGCTCAGGCAGGTATTCTTTTAACTCGCGATATGAACAAGCCCCTTTAAGAATTTTTTAAAGTGGCCCGCTAGCCGCGATAAAAGCTTTGAGACCCTTCGAAAAACCGTTAAGATATGCTTGTTCGGCAAATTATTGCTGCGGAAGTTTTTAGTTTCTCTTCAAATGCTGGTGTGAAAGTTGATGGATTTATTAAACTTTGTAGGAAAGCAGAGAATCAATGGAACACATACATGTGAAGAGAGAACATTTCAAACATAATTTAACTTGAAAAAAATGCGCAATGAAATATAGTAAAACCCGGATATAAGAGACACGGATATAAGAACAACCCGGATATAAGAGCTACTTTTCGATTTCCCGTGCTCTGTACTATACTTCAGCACAGGAGCCTACCACGGATATAAGAGACACGGTTATAAGAGCAACTCGGATATAAGAGCAATTTTTTGGCGGATTTTGTGGCCAAGGCCCGGATATAGGAGCAAGCACCCCATAAAATGACAAAAATCTGCCTTTTTAAGCGGTAAAGTCGGTGTTATAATAAGCAAAAGGTCGTGGGTTCGATTCCTATGATGTTCGAATTCTCTCGAAAAATTCACAGGGGATGTGGGAATCGAACTCTCGATCTTTCGCCACTATTGCACCGATTCTACAACTTGAGCTCGCTTGTTCTAGACACAATACCTTGGGCCGGTTCCATAATCGTTTCCTAAAGTTAAGCAATTCATAGCGATACTCAGCGCTATGCTTCATAATGGGCTTAAGTAATGCATAACTTAAGAATGACTTAGGAAACGATTATGGAACCGGCCCCTTGAATGGAGTTCTCAAGTGTACTTGCTCTTATAAGCGTGTTTTCATAGAAAAAGGCGCCAAAAAAACAAAATCGTGGTCAACTAATATGTAGGTCAGTGCACCCGTCTAAAGTTAAACTTTAAGTTGACCCTCACTGTGAGCGGTTTCACCGTACATTCGTTCAATCTTAGATTAATGACTACTTTTCGTGATTTAGTACGCTTAAATTGTTTTGAAAACGTGATATCGTTCAATGAATAGTTAGTTCTAACGATTAGTACAATGTTTGACATGTTTCTAACATCAAATATTGCACAAAATGGCTGACCACGGATATAAGAGCACCCCAGTTATAAGAGCCACTTTTCAATTTTCCAAGCCTGCTCTTATATCCGGGTTTTACTGTAGCATGAACATTTTTTGCACTCTCTATTCATTAATATGTTAACACGATGACATGTTTTCGCTTTCAAAATGTGTGCAAAAGTTACGATTGCCGAAAATTTGTAAAAGTTATCCAAGAGTATTTTTTCGGGCGTGTTTGCACACTGAAGCTAAAATTACGAAATCTTTAAACCGAAAAAATATCTATAGAGATGAATAAAGAAGCGTATGATGAATGGACGTAGGACGCAACATGATTATTGTATACTATTTTTACAGTATTCTATATCTGAACGATAGTTTACGTTACAGGATGTCGCACAAAAGTGTAATCAGTTTCGGTTGCTTACAATTTTTCTAGTTTTAGCCCTTTGCTTTGATATTTCAATGCGACTTCTTCCTTTTTAGATATCTCAAACCGAAGGTAAACATCATTTGTCAATAGATATTTCTCAATCAACAGAACGAATAACTAATGCTCTCAGTGATATTACGGGCGAAATGAAGCAGATAACCTTTCTTTAACATGGTGAACGAGTCATAAAAGTAATTGAAAATGATGGCGGTCAGTTCTGAAAGTGTAACGCGCGATTGCTGTTACCTTTCAAAATGAACTTTTAACCGTAAAAATTAGATGATCTACTCAATACTTTATTAAATATCAAAGCAATCGAACTGAATCACAAAAAATTATCAGAAATCAAATTAGGGACTACTGCTGTAGGACACCTAAAATTTATCCATCAAAAGTGTTAGATTTAATTCACAATTGAGGGGCACTTATTTGACGGCTGAAAGCAAAGACTTCGTCTATAAGACTAATGCCGTCGGTCCGACTTGCTTTCAAAGTTTTCCAATATGTCAAAATTTTGTCTTCCTTATTGGCGATGTTATTGCTCAGTGCTTCCGTTGGATTACTCAAAATTTTATGCACGTGATCTTCTATCCAATCCAAGTGATCGTGGAGAACCGACAAAGCGCATGTTTTCAGGAGTTTAAAACCATATCTGTCTGCGATAATAAAATATGATAAAGCATTCTCACTCGTTTGATTCTGCAAATTTCATAAATTATATTTCACAACGGCTTAACGCAGTAAGGTTAATCTGAAGCATGCGAGGAGATACTTTTCAGTAAGACAGAAAGATTAGGACCTTTTGAACAATTTCACGCTAATTTTGACAGAAAAATTCTAGCAATAAAAGTTGGCTCTTATTCTCACAAAAATATTTGCATGCATATTTCACATTGCAATTGCTAAGACAACTATACTGTAAAGTCTAATGGCTTTCATATTAAAGGGCTGATGAAACTTGACTTTGTTCGTCCGACGCTCACTCTTTGACACTATGCTATTGCACAAAGTTACTGAGAATGAACATATTCTCTGAAAATTAGTTCATGATAACTTGTTAAAAAGATCGACGAATTTCGAATTATAGGGTGGCCCATCTAAAACTCCCGCTGTTTGAATCGCTGTAGTTTCGCCGGTTTTTATCGGATCAAGCTGAAATTTAGTACACATATGCCTCAGTCACTAACTCGATGGCTACAAAAATTTCATGCTGATTGGTAAAGAACGTCTGGTTTTATGCACAATTTTGTCAGAAGTGGAATTTTCACTCGAATATAAGCTTTTTTGTTAAATAACTTCGCTCAGAACATTTCAACTAAGCTGAAACCTTTCAAAAGAAACCTGAATATGTTGGGCTTTCATTTTAAAAAATAATTATAAAATTCGGTTGTCGCGTTGTTAAGATATGGCCAAGTAAACCTAAAAACTCAGTTGAAACGAGCGAAAATGACACCGAGTGCAATAACGAGCTAAATAATCAGCGAAAATATTGCCATTGACAAAAATGTGTATAAAACCAGTCATTTATTACCAATCAACATAAAATTTTAATAGCTTTTAAGTTAGTAACTTAGGTATATGTTTACCATATTTCAGCTTGATCCAATAAAAACAGGCGAAATTACAGCAATTCAAACAGCGGGAGTATTTAGCTGGGCCACCCTGTATATCGACTCTAATCAACGTACGAAAGTGTAAAACTGACCGCTATCAGATACTCATACAGCGGACGCTCGTAGTGCTTTTGCAGCTGAGGCAAGCGAAAGTAATCCGCACCACAAACGAGCTCTTCCATCAATTCGACATCCAATACTCCATTATTTCGTGGAATGTTCACGCGATCAGTGTAAACGTACGTCAGAATCTAATAAATGTTATTCATAATTGTTAGTTCGTAGCCGAGTAAATAAAACGAAGCTCAAGTGAGACAGGAAGTGTGCAAATGAAAAACTCATGTTTCCAATATTTGGCATTTTTGTTTTCAGTCGATTTGCGAGATTCGATTTTGACATATCTGATATTTTTAATTAAAGATAGATTACAATAACGCGGTGTTTTTAAGAATTAAGGAAAGCGAAAAACAAAATGAATATCTGTCAAGGACTTCTGGAACAGGGGACAGTCAGCTCAGATGAAGGATGAGCTAAAAAAATCTTTTGAGGTATCTACTCCATTCCAAAAGCAGTTCACAACGAGACGAAGTATATAAGAATCCACAAATGCTATTTAATTTTGCGTAAATACTTTTATTCTGGTTTATTATTAACGATAAGAATACAGTCAAATGCTTTTATAACGTCTGCCTCAATAACGTCGCTGTCTTTATAACGTCGGTCTTTGGCCGGTATCTTGACCGATGTTATAAATGCACTTTACTGCATAAAGAATTTCGTATAAAAGCAGCTTACTTCATTCATTGCGCTCTTGCTAATTGGAGCGCTCATTTGTCTGGTCACTTTCTCAATCCATTCTTCTCCACCTTCGACAAAGAACTGTTCAAAGTACGGGCTTCGAGCTGCCAGAATGCATCGATGAGTGGCAAATATAAATTCGCCTGCAAATGGCACATGAAACAAATATAAATTTTACGCGCTGATGTAATGGGGTTGATTTATCGTCATCATCACTGAAATGAGGCGTGTATCGTATGTTAACCCTCAAGAAGCTTGTATGAAAGTCAGGATGTAGAATCTTTTCAAATGAAATAATGAGGATATTTGTGCAGATTTCCTAGTCTTTTGAAAGAATTTTTTTTGTTACCTGCGATTATATTAAAGTCGCTCAATTTGTCTTCTTGGCCGCTGAGCGCTTTGAGCAGAAGGGAATCAATGGAATGAGACTCCGCTGGATCAAGAATATCTTTGAATGGCAGATTTGCGAACAGGTCCGCTTGTAAAGTGACGTTGACTGTACAAATCAGCAGCCGATTTCCATTCCCGTCTGGTCCCGTTAAACATGGGTTCACGTTATCTGGTTCCATCCTTAAGAGGTGTACTTCCTCGCCGACTTTAAACTCATTCCCTGTTTTGGATGAATTAGCGCACAGCTGGACGTTATTACGGTCGGTGGTCGACGGACTACTTGCGTACAACGATTCTTTTGGGCCAGAAAGGTAGACTACAACTAAGACAAGATGAGTGTAGTCTTTGTCATTATATTTCAAGCCTTTTGGATAGAGCTTTAGGCACCATGTGTAGCCAACGTGTTCCTTCACGGTGACAAATTTTCTACTTGCAATTGATTCACCGAATTTCATTGTCTCAAACTTGGAAGCGTTGATACTCCACGTAAACTTTTTGAAGAATGCCATTGTCAATAAGAGAAATGTAGAATAATCTGAAAGCGTGCGAATTTCATCCACTAAACTGGAAATTTCTTCCTAATCACAAAATATTGTTCAAATAATTCAAACCTAATCACTAAATCGCGGCTTTTTAATTATTATATTGACCTATTAAGCTCATACTTGTCGCATTTTGAATGCACATCGTAAACCGTTGCCATAGGAAAACGCGAACTTCATGCACGTTGTGCACTGAACGGTCCTTTATGTTCAACTGACGTCGCACGCGTCTTGTCTTTCTTAAGAAGATAAGCTAGCAGTCATTGCACTACAACATATGAACGAGAAAGCAATGTTTACAATACAGGGACTCTGGCCCTTTTTGGCTGTCACATGCGACCTGAGATTGAGCCCAGCCGATCGTACGCTGCACTCGTCAGAGACCTTTGCAGCCTTTATACGTATTTGCAGCGGATCTCTGCGCGAAATATTAAAATTTACAATATCTGTGAAGAGATGGACTGTCTGCGAGCGTTGTTCGTTGTCTTAACTTTAGAGCGAGTGATCATACCTTTTTATTGTCAATGAAAATGCTCAGGCCAACTTCTTCGCTAATCAGGAGACAGGTATTACCGATTGGCAGAGCATCAGTGTTGGGCAACTAGGCAAACGTACCCAGTTTATTTAAGATCGGATTTTTCAAAGCACCTAGTTTCTTTTAGCACAGTTAGCAAAAAGTTTTCGAATTCCGCTAAAGTTTTGCATGCTAGGATACCTTAGCACATAACTTGCGAAAGTAATGGCAATTTTTTTTACAAATGTTTTTGCTTCGAGACACTACGGAAAATTTAAATTTATATACTGAAAACGCAGAATTTATGAGCAGAACCTGCAAAGTTATGCAAGGAGAATATTTGAATTTACAAACTTTTTGATTTTTTGATTTTTTCGGTCAAAAACTGTTCATTGTTTATAAGTAAAAGTTACCCTAAGATTGAAGCTCGATTGCTGGACTATCCAATGACATCATAGAAGTTGGCAAACAATATGTGGGCAAGGGTCGCAAATTGAGCCCGTAGCTAATATGTGCCACGTTCACCGTATTGGGCATAGCGCTTACCAGCTTCTACACCAATTAAAAAATTTGCGCACACCTTTTGATTACTCTCGTCATTCTCCGTCAAATGATATATATAAACAATGATTTTGGTTGCGTTCTACCGCATTTTCTCACACCTATTTTTTGATACATTAGGCACGCACCGTCTTCGGGCTTAATTTGCGACCCTTGCTCATATATCGTTTGTTAACTTTTACGGGTGCCATTGGAGAGCCTAGCGCTCGGGCTAAACTCGTAGGGTAGCTTTTACTTGGGAATTTCACTTAAGAATTCTGAAAAAGATATTACTTAAAAATTCAAAACCTCAAAAGTTTGTAAATTAGAATATTCTCTCTTGTGCAACTTCGCAGGTTTTGCATTTATTTTCAGTCTGAGCACACATTCATATGCGTCTCGTCATTTCCAAATGATTGATATATGATTTTGACAAATTCTGCGTTGTTAGTTTAGAAATTTAAAATTCCCATCGTACCTCGCAGCGAAAACTTTTGTGAAATTTTTAACATCATTTTCACAAGTTTCACCATAAAATACCCTAACATACCAAATTTCAGCGGAATATTTAATTTTTTTACTTGTGCCAAGGCCTTAAACAAAAAACTCGATGCTTAGAATAATTCGATCTTAATTGTTACTATAGGTTGTCTCAAAAATAAGGTCACCAGGGCCCTATTTCACGAACGCTCAGAATCGGAAATCTGTGATAATTTGGCTGAGTAGCGCACACCAGCCGTATATCACCTGGTATCAACAGTATGAGACTCAGCCGACTTATCACAGATTTCCGATTCTGAGCTTTCGTGAAATAGGGCCCAGGGGGTTATTTCAAAGAAGACAGCGAGCGACCTCTAACTACCTACCTCAAAGGATAGCCCTTGGGTGGTCCTTCATTTTGTGGGGGTGCGCGGGAACTGCTACCTCAACGTGTACCTGACACAAGCAAATAAGTTGCGTAACCACTTTACGGAAATTTCACTTTTTTTGTTCCCTGAAGTGGGAATGTGCGCACAGCGGCTGGAACTCGTTGAAAAATGTTCCCCAGTCAGAGGCGCATCGATTGATATCCTGAAGTCCCCAGATACTCTCAGGGTAACTTCGCGGCGAGACCCAACATGTTGGCTTCATTGATGGGATGTGACAAATCGATATTTTTCGTTTTTTTGCAATTTTTCTGGACTTTTGCATGCTTTTCTTGTTTTGAATGACATTTGTGGGCAAATAGCGCTAAATGATTACGTTTCCGCCAATATTATCCAACTTTTATTGAAAAAGTTGGTCACAAGAACTGCACTCTGGGACTAAAGGTTGCTTTCATTTGCTTACCGTTTTTCAGTAACACGCGGATAATATTGGCGGAAACGCAATCGTTAAGCGCTATTTGCCAACAAATGTCATGCAAAACAAGAAAAGCAAGCAAAAGTCCAGAAAAATTTGCTATAAAACGAAAAATATCGATTTGTCACATCCCATCAATGGAGTCAACATGTTTGGTCCCGCCGTGAAGTTATCTTGAGAGTATCTGAAGACTTCAGGGTATCAATCGATGCGTCTCTGACTGAAGAACAGTTTTCGACAGCTTTCGTTTGTCATGCGCACATCCTGCGCATCGAAAGGAAAAAAGTGAAATTTCGGGTATGAGCATAGGCAAGTGTTTTGCCTGCAGTATGCAGTTCTTGAGGGTGTAGCTCCCGCGCATCCCTTCAATATGAAGGGCCACCCTAGGACTATACTTACTGGTGTTTTGCTCAAAATTTTTGCTATCTTCTTTCAAAAGAAACCACCAGTGACCTTACTTTTGACCGACCCTGTATGTGTGCAATATTTCCCCCTCGCGACCGATACATCACGTAATAAATATGTTCGATGCCCTTCGATCGAACTTTTCATCAGTTCTGTATATGATTTCATGTTCAAAACGTATATGATATAACTAGCCGAGCTGATAATATCTTGCCGGCAAGTTTTCAAGGCTAATAATTGATAATTGATGTTCTTAATCGTCTGCGATCCATTTCATCTTTCTGTCTTGTGATGCAGTTGAGGAAATATGGACTTTTCTCTCTCAATGTATTGCGCACAGTGTGTTCTTCGACTACCAGTGTTGTTAAAGATGTTGCGCCAAAACGCGTATAAAAGAAGCATAGGAAAATTTACTTGCATAGTTCCTTTTTAAACCAAACGTGAGCATCGAAGAAATACGGACATATGTGTATAAGCAAAAATGTGCTAAACGTAATTACATCATGGGGCTGTCTTATAAAATAATCGTACTGTCAAGTTTTTAGTAACAGGTCAGCGAAAGAGACACCGTAGAGCGCCTCTTCGCAATAAGTAGGAATCTAAATACTGAGTGGAACGTAATCATTCTTGGCATTGCCACCTCTACTGAAATATTTTTGTCAAAAAATTTGACTCACTCTCAACATCAGAATTGTTTCGCCTTTAAAAATAAAAAATCGGTCCTTGCTAAAGCGGTTAAATTAAAATGTTCACTATATTTCCGGTCAACGGCAGGAAAAACCACTGTTTTATTTCGTAGTTGTAAGAATACATCAGCCTTTCTTCTCGTTAGAGCATCTCGATGTTGTATACCAAAATATCTGAATTACGACATCGATCACTCAACGATAACAATATTTCAAAGACCAACACATATGAACATAATATTTGCATAGCTTGAAGCGATGTGGTTTTTCTTTCGAAAATGTATTGATTGTTTCTCAGATCCAACAAGGCCATTTACAACATAACCCCATGTTTGATAGTGCATAGAGAATAGCGCTGCTCGGGCTACCGCCAGTTAAGATATACTTAGCGTCGAAAACAGTGTGATATGAATGATAAAATTTGCTTATTCGCAGACGCTAAGGCCAAAATGAGCGGCACTATGTCCATATCGTTGACAAACAGTCGTGTGTAATGTTTGATCAGTGTATTATCGTGATGATAGTAAGCGAGAAGGGTGGTACGGACTGCGCTCGCTGTCAGCAAGTTTGAAAACACGCGGGAATTTTTAATCATTCTTGAGCACTGTGCAAAAAAGTATTTGTAATGCCAGCCAGAGTCATGTAACTTTGCGAACAACAGTTATGTCGGAGTGAGCAGGGTTCGAGTGCAACGCATCGGCTTGGACATCACTTGTTTACATAAGCTCCGATTGAATCTCCGCCCGTCAGTGGCAAGCCACGCCGACTTTCGCCATGTTAAACTTCTCTCGGCCAAAACGCCCCAAGTTGTACTTTAACCTCTCCGCCACGCGGGAGAATCGATCGCTACGCCCAAGGGGTGGGGTGCCAATATCTTTCTGATACTTTCGAGTCCGTTCGAGTAATTTCTAGCATGCCAATTTTCAGCGAAATCCCTAACTTTTTTCCAATTGTGTTAAGATTTTGAACAAAATTCTCAGTGCTAATAAAGGCCGGTCTAAATACTCTGAGGATTACAATGAGTAGTTGAGGCGGTGCTCAACACAATAAATTGCACGTTCTAAATATTCGTTTATTTTGTAAGATTGTACGCGTAGATGAATGTTTAATTTCATACACGACTGCGATGGTGCATTTCATTGTTTGACTGCTATTGTATCATCGTTTGCCATTGCACTTATTATTTCGTTTTCGGTACACTCCTGATTTGACTCACCTCTGCAGCAATAAATGCGATAAGTTTTGAAAACATCTTAGTCGTTTGTAACTATAGTTCGCAGACTTTTGTGACGCTGCCTGGCACTACTAACTCTCCTTGATAGTGTTCAACAATGGTTGAAAACTGCTCCACGCTTTGAAATTTGCTGACGAAGAGCGTAGTCCGTACCATCCTTGCTTTCTTTCGTGAAGATTACTAGCTGATCGATGATTTTACGCCATCATTTGTCAACAATAAAAAGCGCAAAAGTTCTGATAACACCCTTTGATATAATATAATGAAAAAGTGTTATCGGAGCTTTTGTGCCACCCTGTATGAGCATAAGAGCCGCTCATTTCGGCCTAAGCTTCTGCGAACAAGCAAATTCTATCATTCATATCGCACTGTTTTCGACACTATGCCTAAACCTTACTGGCGGTACGCAAGACGAGCTTTATTCTATTTGCATTGATAATAAACTAGGGGTTATCCTATAAGCAACCTTATTCGTGTGGTCTTAAAATTTTCCCATAGTTATTCCAGTAGCACATGCACTTTCCGTTTGCACTTCATCCAAGAGACTTTTCGTGCGTGCGAACCTCAAATTACCATACTGAATGAATTTTGCTACTATTTTTCTCAATGATAAACCATTATACCAACACGCACTACAATTTTTTCATTTGTGTCGCACATAATACTACGGCATCTCTAGGGCACGCGAAAGCCCCAGAGACCTGAGTCTATTTCAAGCAAACTGTTCGAATTCTAGCAAGATACGATACTAAGCGCGATTAGAACTTTGTTATGGGCACTATTTATTTAAGGCTGCGGGTGGCATCCAATTATTGACAATTTTAGCACGAAATGAGCATTTGGCATAGGAGAATCTTAGAAGAATGAAACGGAGCAAAAGCATCTCTTATTTTCCGCGAAAGCCTCGTCAGTTCTTGATAATACGAAACTCCGCCCACAGACTTATGACACAGGACGCTCTCGCACTTGTGTTGCATAGCAACAGAGGATCAGTTGCCATGCAACACTACATTTTAAGATCAGGTTTTATGGATTAATCATCCATATTCGGTTCTGATTCTTGTTCTTATGATACCCCAACATTGTATCATATAGAATATGTGTACCCGGTACTAATGATCCTGAACCGGAACCGAAACCTTTAATTAATTATTCGCGCTCCTCACATAAAGAGTCACAATGATAATTATGATAGTTAAAATAGGTTACGCTCCCTTATTTCGTGAATAAAATTTTACGCAGACGATTATGTAACCATTTTTTGAGCTTAAATTTATGGCGCGGCCATGACAGATAGGCTATCTTTGGAGAGAAAGATGCTCCCGACAAGTTTGATGAGCATCAGTGGCGAAATATCACGGCGCGCATTAATGTGTATTGGCACAATTTCTTACAAAATTCGCTGTTTGAACGCCAAACTCAATTGATCGACAGGAATCCACGTTTATGCGCAGTTTGCTTGAAATGTATTCAGGTGTCTGGGGCGTCTGCGTGCCCTATAATAACTTTCTTATGCTGCTTTATCATATAGAGTGGGCCTAAAAAGATCCTATGTCTGCTTAAACGGTAAACTATAATCACAATAATTTACAAACAATTCAAACTTTCACAAATAAGCATCAGTATTTATGGCGCACAGAGGGAGCGATGAGAAGAATGAAGGGATGAGCACCTCATCCTAAGTACCGGCCAGTGATCACCTCTAATGGCGTATGTAAAGAGCTGATCATTCGAAATAACCATCATTCACTAAGATGTAGAGAGTGGGTCTCATGTACATTTCATTAACGCATTTGCATAGGTATTCCTGAGAGAGTTCGCCCCATTTATATTCTGCAACATGGGCTTCAGGGCTTCGGTGTTTCACGGCTTGATAATTAAGGCTTTTTGCTGCTGATACCGACAATTACTATGAATTCTGAAATAATAATACTCTATTAATACACAGGGTGTTTCAAAAGTAATACATAAGACTTCGAACTGCTATAAATTTGCGAAAACTCAACTAATTTGGATGCGGCTTTTTGCATCTGATAAAGCTACTTCTAACTAAGATTTTCTTTCTTAAATCATTGAAATTGGTTCATTTTTCATCATTTAATGCCAACTTTAAAAAAATCGAGATTTCCGAACAAAATACAGAGTACACCACAAGAGTATCCCTATTTTGATTGCTTATAACTTTGTAAAAAAAGCAACCAAATTCAATGCGGCTTGCGGCATCTTGTAGAGCTCTACTTAACTTAGATTTCATTCTTTGAATCATATAAATCCGATCACAACTGCTCATTTTAGGAACTTTCTACGGAAATGCAATATTCCACATTTTCACGGTTTTTGCGCATTCGGTCTGCTTGCGGTAAAAATGGGTGAGAAACGTGAAAATGTGGAATATTGCATTTCCGTAGAAAGTTCCTAAAATGAGCAGTTGTGATCGGATTTATATGATTCAAAGAAGGAAATCTAAGTTAAGTAGAGCTCTACAAGATGTCGTAAACCGCATTGAATTTGGTTGCTTTTGTTACAAAGTTATAAGCAATCAAAATAGGGATACTCTTGTGGTGTACTATGTATTTTGTTCGGAAATCTCGATTTTTTTAAAGTTGGCATTAAATGATGAAAAATGAACCAATTTCAATGACTTAAGAAAGAAAATCTTAGTTAGAAGTAGGGCTTTCATTTGAAAAACATTGCATCCAAATTAGTTGAGTTTTCGCAAAGTTATAGCAGTTCGAAGTCTTATGTATTACTTTTGAGTCACCCTGTATTATACAGTGGTCGCTTTTAAATACTTTATCCACTTAAGAAACTAACGACATAACTTTTAGCTCGCCCTCTACTAAATGCCAACCGAGAACTGCAAGAGAAATGAAAATAGAGGAAGCGAGCCACATTTAAATTTTTGCAATTGCGATTCTCAACGTATCGGTCATTATATTTAGTCCAAAAAAGAACAATCACTATAAGTTGGATATCTTTAAAAAACTCTTTCAACTTTCATAAAAACTAGCAATTTTTCCACTACAGTTGACTCTCGATATAACGCCATCTCGTTTTAACGCCACTCTCGATATTACGCCACCTTGCTTGAACCCGATTTGGTTGGCTCTAAAAGAAATGAAGGCAAAATGACCAACGATATAACGCCAACCGAGGACCGGTCCCTAGGGGTGGCGTTATATCGTGAGCAGTGTTGTCGCAGTAAAGTCGGTAATTACTTTACCGACTTTTACCGACTTTTACTGACTTTACCGACTTTTTTACTTTATCAACTTTACTGACTTTACTTTACCGACTTTTACTTTTACTGACTTTCGCAGTAAATTTACCTGTTTTTGAAAGTCGGTAATGATGAAAAGTCGGTAAGTAAAATTGACATAGGCGTACAGATGGTATACGGTTGTATTGCCGCATGTTTGAATCGTGGTCCTAACGACGGCGCTATGTTCTGTTAGATGCTCAATTGATTAAAAAAAATGAACCCAGGCCGCCGGACTCGTACCGACTTGAGGCGAAACGACTAACCACTACACCATCGCAGCATCTCGATGTTAAGATCAAAATTTCCCATCAGATTATCATGTCAGATTCCTCTCATGTTAGTACTACGAGCGCGTGCGTTGTAATTATTGATTTTACCGACTTTTACCGACTTTTTACTGACTTTACTGACTTTTACTGACTTTTACTGACTTTTACTTTACCGACTTGACTTTACTGAGTAATAAATTTTACCAACTTTTACCGCACCGACTTTACCGACAACACTGCGACAACACTGCTCACAACAGGCATCTCATACACACAGAAAATATACGTCTCTGGTGACCTATAGGAAAAGAAGATACGTCATAATACGTCAAACTGAACCTATTATACGAATATGACGTGCCTTCCTTTCGAACACGCCGCCGGTAATGCTAATTATTCTGTGTGTACTTCAAATACTGCATGATAGAGTAGATATTACACGCAATCTCCGCGTATCAGCACGAGAGAAGTCACGGCTGGCAAATAACTCTTTTGCTTCCACTTTTCTTGGAAATAGTATGAAAGCTTTAACAGCAATGAGAATCTTTATGAGGATTACAGAATATTCCAGTTTCCACTGAAGAAAGACGACATACCATATAATTTAAAAAGCAACAACTACGGAAAATGCGCTTTGCGATACACTAAAAATACAGTCAGAAAAACAAATCACACCGACGTGAGGAGCGAATTTCAGGTCATTATTGTAACGTAAATTGCATTAACAACATTGTTGTAAAATTGATTATAAGCTAGTAAAATGGAAAAATCAAACATGATCATTGGCAAATCGCTCAAGTCCTGTCTTTTGTTCCGTTTTCCTGTCTGGCTCATTCGCTTGCAGTTCCTTTTGAAATCGTGTCGGCGTCGATTCCATGCTACTTAACGATTCATTGAGAGCAACTGCACGATTATTGGAGGTTGAGAAAGTAGGCGACGGCGGTTGCAGATGAACTGTCGGCTGCATTTCCAACATGTTATTTGATCGTCCTTCAATGGTAACCGTCGGCAGACGCGGCGTTAGTGGCGGTTGTGGGGTATTCGATCCTTGCGATTGTGGTTCCACAATGACTGGTCGAGGCTGCGCGCCGCTGTCTTTTCCCTTTCTGATGCACTCCCAGTATAAGCAGCGAATGATCAGGTACCTGAAAAGTCAATTTCATCAGACTGATGCAATTACAGACTATGAAAAGTCGCGAAATTGCAACTGCAGTGATTGGTGAGAAAACTGGAAGTAACCGATAAATGATCAATAAACACGCTTGAATCTCCACGATTTCACAGTTCCGCAATTGCATTAGATTTCAAAACAGGCCCATAAGTCATTGAGTAGAATGAATGAATTAACGACGATTTATTACTCTTACTCTGATATTTTGCCACTTACGGGATAAATTGCATTTAAACGGTAGCTTATGCGCATTCTCATTGGATTTTATCAGAAAGTGCGCGAATATGACGTTCATTTGAGAGGACGTGAAATTTATTGCCAGTACTTTATATGAAATTATTCGCTATTAACGACATTGTTGACGATATGTTTGCATGTGGCGCGCCAAATCCATGACGATAATGGCCCATCAAAGCGTTCGCCACGCGGAAAATTAAAAATATGTAACATATATCGTATAAAACTGTTAAACTTATGAAAAATCAATTTAAAAAAGCAAATTTGATGAAACAAAATACAACTTACGAATAAAATAAACAAATACCGAACTGTATATGTTCAATTGTTTACCAACCGCCGAAGGTCCGTAACATAAAAAACTTACAGGGGTACGATGAGCACAAGCAGGAAGACGCCGACAGCGACCTTCTCGATCGTGCTTCTATGCGGTTCTTTATACTGGGAATACTGCGAGCCGTCTGGACTTGATGTAGAATTATTATCGCTCTTTTCTTCCAAATTGAACATCGGGAAGTACAACACTGCCTCTTCTTTACAGCACGCGAGAGGGCAGCAGGACAGCTCCGACATGCAGCAACTGCAAAAGTTTAAATGATAGTCATTTTGATTTGATAATCAAATTGAGAAACACGAGAACTATTGGCGCATCGGCGACTATTGCATATGAATTTTTCGGATATAGTATAGAGGCATGGGTCTTAACGATCTGAAACTCTGAGACAAAGCAAAGAGATGACCTCTTATATGTTAGTTACACCCGCAGCCGCCGTTACAGATTAAATGATCTTTGCAGTAAGCCGTGGACAATTCACATCACCAACTGTATCTCTCGAGGAGTGGTCGACTTCAGAAGGTTCTCTTTGGATTACACTTTCATTATTCATTACATAATGGCTATTTTTTGAAGAATTTGTCAAGCGCATGAATGAGTTTACAATGGTTTAATGAAGCGTTCAGCGGGTTAAAATGGGCGCACAGTGAGTTTAATGAAATCAGTACAGGAGCTAGCACTGCACTAGTATAGTTTAAAGAACTTCTAACGAATGGGTAACGAACGTACTCCCAATATATTTGAAGGCGATCGGTGGTTTCGTTCAGTCCGACCAGCGGTGCGGCTGCCGTCTTGAGAAAGTCTGTAGTTGCTGCGTTAATCCATTGCGAACAAATGCACGACTGAAAGGATGTGGTTAATAATTAGTTACAAATCAAGAAAATGATCGCAAAGAGATAACGTGAAAGGCAAGGCGGCATCCTCAGCCCTTGACATAATCGTGCGCCAAAAGCAAAGGATTGAATTTTTAGCGTTCCTCAAGTTTGAATACTACAATCTCTAGAAGCTTTTGTGACCCCCATTTGGGCATGGATAGTGCATCATTAATTAAGTCCTCAAATAGGCTAAGCAAAGCTTACATCAAAAGCAACAGACGATCCGTTGAAGTATGATGCATTAGGGTTAAAGTAATAAAAAGTGTGTCCCGACTGATCGTTGACTGCCACCTTGACAGTGTAGTTGAGAACTTCTTGAAACCTGAAATCGATCACATGCGAATCAGGTTGAAAGTACATGGAAGACATTGCGAAAATTCGATTCTTACAGTAGAGACAAGTAAACATGGGCTCGCTTATCGACTCCCCTTTCATAGAAGACTTTGCTCCTCTATTGCATTTTTCTCGAGAATATAGTGAAGCGGTTTCTGCGGCTAAATTAGCGTTATCGTCTTATCAAATGACCTTCGACACTTTCAGAACGCCGAACAGCTTATCATTTTTGTTCCTACGAACTGTCGAGTAAAGGCGGGGTAAGCGAGACGTTTTTGTAGTCTCCGACGAAGTGTAGTACTAGAGGGCCCTTCTAGCAGCAAAGCCTCAACGTTTACTATCTATACCATTTCTACTCTAACGAAAACACTTTGCGAATAATAAAGATGCTTTCCAAGTCAAGTCAATACGAAAAATTTCCTCTTTGATAGGGAAGAAGTCGTTTTGAAATTGAAATATTTTCTAATGAGAGTCTTATAAATGATATGTTCGCCCTTGGTTGAATCGAAGATTGCCTCTTAAATCCTTTTCCAGACCTGAGAAAATTAATGACATACACAAGACTATCCGATCGTCCGTCACTTCTTGGAGGCACTCTTTTGGTACCGGCAGCCAATGAGCAAACGAACGCGATAAGAAGGAGCATTTTATCGTAATTGATCGAACAGAGACTGCGATGTTTCGCAGGTTACATGTAATACGTACGCCCGTCACCATAGGGATGGCGCATAGTTGCCTAGGAGCATAACTTAAGAAGTGATGGAGTAGTAGAAATAGTCCACAGAGAGGATGGCGTATTGCAGCGTTGGTAAAGAGCAGCACTTTCTGACAACAGTACTTTCTGAATCGCTGCAATCAGTTAATTTTTTATTTTGTATTATTGATTTATGCATAATGCAGAACTGTTTTATATTCTCACATTGCTATATTGACAAGTAATGTTGCATTGATGACGGTCGCTGCATTTTATGCCGGACTGCAAAGCGCAGTACTGAACCACAGATGCATGCAATCGTTCTCAAGTGATTCGAATGAGTCATTGCAGGATTGTGAGGGTTTGTAAATAGCATATAATATTGCTTTCATAAAAAAAGTCATAAATCAGTCATTGCAAACTGTTAACACACTGCACAACTTATCATTCATCGGACTGTCGGTGTAATCGTAAATCAAAAGTGAAAATGTACGTGACAATAATTGTTTGTTACTGACTTCTGTCAAATGTAGAAAGAAAGTGCAAATGGGCGCATTTCTTCTTAATACTGTTACCACACTGGCGATCATCCTTTGCTAAAATCAGTAACAGTCTTAAGAACATCTCAAAAAACCAAAGCGCAATGTGGACGCTCGCATGCGAGGTGATAGCGCTCGTCGGGCGCGCTACTGTGATTTGACAGATTTACAACTGATGGCCCGTGTAAAAATGTGATAAAAGCTGCTAAATTCAAGCTATTACGTGCATAAACAGTGCTCTCTTTCTGTCGTCGACCAATATA